>CAAKHC010002628.1:5904-37190 GCA_901007825.1 Macroramphosus scolopax
TGTGTGTGTGTGTGTGTGTGTGTGTGTGTGTGTGTGTGTGTGTGTGTGTGTGTGTGTGTGTGTGTGTGTGTGTGTGTGTGTGTGTGTGTGTGTGTGTGTGTGTGTGTGCTCCATCTACTCCTACTGCTGTGATGATGCTGTGTGATGTAGGCTGCAAGTGTGAGTGTGTGTGAGGGGAGATTAATGCTATATGAAGAGCAAACAATGCCACCATGTGGAGGGACGTGAGAAGGGAAGATGGTTGCATCATCAGCTTCTCCACTACTGCTCCGATCAACTGCTCCGGCTACCATGTGACTGGCATATACGCGACCTTGAGCTTTGAGTTTCGCCAACCAGGACCTTTCTTTACAATAATTTGTTTCAGTGCCTAAATCCAATCGAACCTTTTTATTGATACTATTAAAAATAGTTTTGGTCAGTCCTATAAAGTGTTTATGATCACAATCACTGTTTACATTGTTGACTTGTTGCAAATGAGAAGCTCATGGCTGCAAAGAGGAATCCATCACCGGTGTGTATATATATATATATATATATATATATATATATATATATATAGGGAAGTCTAACGCCACATTCTTACATTGACAACAGTGTTGACATTAGAGTCATTTTAAAATCCCGCTTTATCTCCCACAGATGCCATCGGGTGCCGTGTGTGTTGGTAAGAGGAAGGGAGAAAGTGTTGCTTATTTGAGGCGCAGTTATTGTTATTCGACATTATGAGTTGAATTCCTTCACTAAGGAAACCTAAATGATGCCATTTCTGTGTTAAATAATTATAAAACAAATCATCCATCATCTGAATTTGAGCAATAACCCAGCCAGGATGATTCCCCTATGCAGTTTAGGTATGAGGAGTTAATTCTAAGCAATGAAAGGGAAGGATTCTTCATGTCGTTATGCACTGATGAAAACATAGTTATGAATATTGTTGTACTAATATTGCTAGAAGATTCCTCTGAATACTAGTCACTGCTCCTTTAAGAATGTATTGGTAATAGACGGAAGGCACAATGCAGCTATTTCTTCAAAGCGTGGCATCAACCACACTCCATACACTTCCGCTCCCCCTGCCGCTCGGTGGCACTGATCCCTCCTCATACAGGTGAGTGGGCTGCAAGTCAAGTTCGCTCTCCGTCATCGTGCTCGCTCGGCGCACTGGAGGCTACTGCGGTACGATGCGGCGACGCACGGAGTGGAGGAGATGATGCGCAATGGCCGAACGAGCGGGGGGAGACACTGAGGGAGGACAACTGTCGTGGTATTCGTCTCTATTTTAGACGGTGGGACATGACTGGGTGCACATTTCACTGATTTGTAGCCCTGCAGCGGCAGTGGTGAAGGCCGACTGGACGGAGGCGCTGATCCCAGTGGAGGATGCTCCGGAGCCCGAGGAGGATTCAAACGGCTTCATCTGTAAACAAAAAGGAAGCGGAGGCACGTTAAGTAAAGGTCCTTCCTTTAATATCCGGACCAGACACATCGAATCAGGTGAGAAATATCTCTCCGGGCTCTTTCAGGGGATGTTGGCAGGTACACTGGTTTTACTGGTACAGTGTGGTTTGACGTGGCTCGTCTTCATCATAGTGGTACACAACCTGCTGACAGGATGTACGTGGCCCAAATCCTAAATTCGGATTATTGAGTCACTACATCACTTTGAGCTGTGTTGAGTGAATTTACAGGCCACCTGTGATTCCGTTTGATTCCAGATGATGATGATGATGATGATGAGGGTCTGTATGACTGATGCAACAATCGAACGTGTTCTGTGATCCATCTGTTGTGAATCTACATTGTACATTAAATTAAGGCCTGTCTGTCCTGTTAGATAGATAAAGAAGTTGGATTGAGATCCAGGACCTTTGACAGGCGCACACCCCCACAAACAGTTCAGCTGTAATCCGGGTTCTTATCATTTTCGTAATCTTGATAAATATATCTTAATCTGGCAGTTCTGCTCCCGGACTGGATTGTTCTTCCTCCTGGTACCAATGCTTCTTATTTTGCTGCTCAGAGTCTAAGTTCCTTGTTGTGTCTCACTCCCTTTTAGGTTCTTTTATTTTTACAGCCGTCGGTAAAGAGACGCCGGCGAGGCGGCCAGTGAAGCTCTGAAGACGCCCTCGCTGAAGTCTGAAGGAAAACAAACTTCTCCTTCTCCTCTCCATCGTCCCCTCTGGCTGTACGTCTGACCTCGTCAGGAGGCTCCAAGAGTTCAGGAGAACCGTCAAGAAAACATCTGTTTTGTTGCTTTTTAGCTCAATAATTTAAATGTTTCTGCTTCTGCCGGAATGAACTGTTCCAACATAAGAGAGTCGTCTCTCTCCTTTAATGCTGCGTCTCGTCTCTGCTGTCAGAATCAATCAGTGAGGACTTCTTGAGAAACGCTCTGCATTTTTTTTTTACACTTCGATCTTTCTTACTTTGAGCTGTCTGAGTCGAGAGTAAACACTTGAGAGTGGAAATGTTCTCTCGCACAAATTAGAATTCAACTTGACCTGACAGGCGGCATTATTAATTAATAAAAGATAAGCGAGAATAAACCGATGAAATATAGATGAGGCCGACAACAAGCACCATGCTCCAGCAGAATAACAACAACAACTACCCCTGCCTGAATGTGTCCGGCTCCACCCGAGAGATGATCCACAAGTGCTCCAGAGCATCTCTTCCCTTCCCCAGCCGCCTGGAGCTGGGCCTGGGAGACCTGCCGCTGATCCGGGGCCTCCGAGCTTGGGCCCTGTGCTCCAAGAACCGCCGGAAGGCTCCCCTGGTTGGAGGACAAGCACCCACAGCCCCACCCGGGAGCTCAGCGTCCTGCCCCAGACCTGCTGATGTGTACCTGAGTGGGGAGTGGGGTCGCATGGGGTACGGCCTTCCCTTGGGGCTCGACGCCAGGCAGGCAGGGATCGGAGCTCTGGTTGCCACTCTGAAGACTTCAGAGGGCAACGGGAAGACACAGACTCAATGCCTCTTTCTCCAGACAGAGAAAGGAAGCTGTTTGTACTCGACAGCAAAGCCGGGTTCTGGTGTGAGCAGCAGCTCAGCCTCCAGTGTGGCTGGGGGGTGGCTGAGGGGGAAGGCAGCAGGAGGAAGAGACATCCCAGCCGGGAGGAGGGACCCTAGGCCAACTCTGCAAGCACAGACTGGAGCAAACCGGGTTAGAGTGCGATCAGGCCTGAGATGGAGGAAGTCCGGTAACGCAGCAGGCCGAGAGAAAACAGGCGCGAGCAAAGAGAAGCAGCAGAGAAGTGGAGACGATCCGGCTGAAGAAATCATTGTGAGAGAAAGGCAGGAAGAGCGAGACAAAGGAGGCCTGGATAGTCGAGAGTTTCCCAGCCCGCCGCAGGACGACCGGAGAGCCAGACAGGAAAGAGAAGGAGCATGCAGAAGTCCTCGATGCCGCCATAGTGCTTCTCTTAAAACATGTACTCAGTGTGGAAGAAGAGCACAGAGAAGAGGAAGCCAGGAGGGAAGTGATAGTCCAACAGCAGGCGCCCCAACAAGGCAGGACAGTGATGAGAAGGAGTGGCAGAAGACTGAGGAGGAGGAGAAGGGAGCCCTCTGTGGGTTAGAGGACGATAAATCTATTTCAAACTCTGACCTGAAATCAGAACGCTTTCACCCGGAGTCCTTCAGCGGCTGCGATGCTGAAGGGATGAGAGAGGCTACGAGCCAACCGGAGCTGAAGACGCAAACTTCTCACAGCGACTTCTCAGAGGAAGACGACGACACCCGGCCTGGTTGCATGAAAAGACATACAGCAAACAAAGACTCCCTTCATAGCCGTCCCGAAAACTCCTGTGAAGAAATAGTGGTCAATGTAAATGGATATTCTGATCAGGTGAAGCTAGCAGAAGCAGAGGGGGGGCTGGTGAGAGGGGACGGAGGGAGGATCACTTCTTCAAGCTCCTTCGAGGACGTCTCTTTCTCCAGCTTCCCCGTCTCCTCCGGCGCCGTGGTGTCTCCTGCCAGAACCACCGAGCCCTCCGGTCCTGCAGAGGGCAGCAGTGCTGAACATGAGGACGACATGCAAGAGAGCAGCAAAGGGGAAGGAGATGCAGGGACTGGGGGGGAAGACCAGCCGGGTGTCAGCAGATCTGAAGCAAACTGTGTGGAAGAGTGCGGGAACAACATTGTGAACACAAAGTTAAACAACACAGCTCAGTTTGTCTTTAAAAATGAGGGAGACAGCAGCCAGCAGGAGGAGAGGAAGACCTCCATCGCTGAGAAGAACAAGAGGATCATAACAGATAATTCATGCAACTTTAGTGAGGCTGAACTGAGAGAGAGAGATGAGCTGCTGGGGGGAAATAGAGAGGAGGGAGTAAACCCAGAGGAAAGGGATGAAGGTGGGGAGAGATACACCTGCATCGATGTGGAGGGTGTCGGGGGTGAAGGTGAGGATGATGAGGACTGGCAGCCAGGAGGAAAGAAAGATGACAGCGTCACACAAAATTGTGAGGAAGTGAAGAGAAAGTGTGAAGTAAAAGACGGCCGGAGGATTCAGGAGTCTGCAGACGGACGGACCGAAGAGGAGGGAGACACCAGATGTGTGAAGATAGAGACCGACGCTGACGTCACTGATGATCCCTCCACCTCCCTCGCACTCTCCCCAGCTAATCCTGCCCCCTCCCTGCCCCCCCTGGGAGCCATGGCAACCAGCCTGCCCTGTCTGGAGGCAGAGGAGGGGAGGGTCAGAGCGGCCGGAGGAGGCCAGGAAGGGAAGAGGAGGCACAGGAGAGAGCTGGAGAGCCCAGAGCAGCAGCAGGGTGAGGAAGAGGCTGTGGACACCGAGGAGGGGAGGAAGGAGGAGGAGGATGAGTTTGGAGTGTTCATGCAGGCGGAGGGAGAGCCGGCCTGGAGCGAGGGGTTCGCCATGTCTGCCTCGGTGCCTTGTGGGAGCAGAGGGAGTGTTGGTGAGTCTGAACCCGCCTCTCCTTTCTGTCTCTTTTCTTTCTCTTTTCTTTCTCTCGTGTTCTCTCGGCCTTCGTGGCTTCACTTAGTTTCTGTTTGCTGTCGACATGTGACCGAGGATCTCGAGTGTGAGTTGATAAGGCTTAAACTAGAAGAACTGAAGTACTGCAGGGTCTTAGCGATGTCAGGAACAGTCGGGTTCAGAATCATCGAGGCGTCACTTATCTCAGATTATAGATCACAACACTTCCTGACAGTTTCAGGAATGTTAACACACCCGATCTGATCGTCTGGTTCTTCTTTATATTTCAGATCATTAACTTCAGATCTGAGGATTTACTAACAAAATGAAACTACAAACACAACGTTCACTGTGATGAGCATTTTGTAATATTTGAGAAAGTGAAATCTACACATGGTCCTTTAATTCAAGAAGTGTAACTGAAGGGGAAGTTCGTGAATCCCCTCGCACTCCGAGGAGGAAGCAGATTAACTGGCCAACATTAAAAACGAAACCAGTTTCAGGTTTCAGGTTCACAAGTCAATTCAAGCCTGCAGTTGGCCACGCCTCCTTCAGTCCACGTGTGACTTCATATTTTGGTTATAACCGGCCAGCACGTAAGATTTGGTGAAATGTTGTCAACCGGTTCAGGATGTGGCGGAACTGAGGATGATTTCTAATAATTGAACAAAGTGGTCAGTGGTTGACGGCGGCCATGTTTTGCTCTTGCTCATGTCTGCGTACCAGATTAGGGGTCGATGAAGTTTATCCGTTTAAACTAGCTCACTAAAAGTCCAGTCTGGTGGACGTTAATGGTCTAACTGATTATTTCGAACCGCACACTCAGCTGGATATCATGTCTCAAGGCTAACTACCCTCATGGCGTGTTTATCTCAGCAACCATATAGCGCCACCAACTGGCCGTTGGCAGTCATGTTCCGTGGTTCCAGTCATCCCGGTTTCATGTCTGTGGCTCGTTCCAGCTGACGTTCCAATGATAATCAGAAACAAACAACCGGTGACTGTCGGTTCTCTGTCAGAGCTCGGAGTGACACCGTGAGTGACTTCATGTCACCTGGTCACCATGACGATGGAACACATGCAGCTGCGTGCGACGTCTTTGAGAGTCGGTCGGCGTTAACCAGCCGTATGTTCCCTCATTATGTTCCCTTCCGTTAATCACTTAAGCCCACTCTCCACTCCGGGGCCGAATAAGGCTAAGCTGGGGATTACTTATTGTTTCTGCCTTCTCAGTTTAAAGGCCGAAAAAACAATTCTGGACTTATTCAACATGTTGCTGAAGATTCATCAGTGCTGGACTGGGAATGATGTGTTGTGTGTTAGAGATCCGTCCCAGTGTTCCACATTCAATGAAGGTGGTAAACAACAACAACGTAACTTTGTGTCTTGAAAACAGCACTTGGAAACGGCGCCGTCACCGAGGAGTCGACCGACTGGACACCGAGCTGGACTCAGAGCTCGTTCCACCAATCAGACGACGCCTGGACGGCCTTTCCTCAGGACGTGTCGGATGAAGGTCGAGACGCCGCGGGACAGTGGTGGTCGACCAGCGAGGAGGAGGAGGAGCGGAGAGATCAGAATCTGGTACGGTCGCCTCGGTAACACAGTTATTTCCTCTTTGATCACTCAGGAAACATCAATTGCTTTGAGAACTGTCAAACATTTCTTTTTTAAGTCCTCCTCCGCTTACCGATGTGTTTCGCTGGATGTTAAGTTGTGTTCAAAGCAGCATCGGTGACATCAGAACTGGGAGACTCCAGAGCACCACTGGGAATGTTTAATGACAGTTCAGGGTTTGAAGATGCTCTCAGACTATCTGGGTGAAACCTTCCACCACGAGGTATTTGAGGTATTGAGCTTTAAAATCGCCGTGTAACTAATTCCAGCTGCTGGTGACGACATCGTCCCGTCCTCACTTAACACCCAGCAGAAGGCTGAAATCAATGTGTTGACGCAGGCCGGCTGCAGAAGCTCCCGAAATCAATCAATAACAACATAAAACACACACGCAGTTGATGGAATATTTTCCTTTGTATAAATTCCGGCTGCAAGTGGCCGAGCAGCTGCAACCCAACGGTCAATGCTTCCAATTATTAACAATAAATAATGATGTTCTCCCTGTATGTTATTGACCGGCCTGGTTGGACGGCCGGGCCTCCTCATCATCAGATCCCCTCAGACTCTCCTGTCTGCCTCAACAACGCCAGAAGATAATCCACATCCGCTGTGGATTCTAGCTGTATTTAACTGAAACTAACACACAGATGGAACTTTCTTGGCAGATGGAACAACCATGGAAACATAGCTCATCCCCGACAGCTCCGAGCTGACGGCTTCGGATTGAGACTCGTTTCTCAGGGTTGTTTTTACTTCAGAAAGCTAAAAAACAGAGTGAGAGAAGAAGCCGTCTGCAGAAAGAAGCTCCCAGGGGACATTAAACCGAAATTAAACCAAAAATGAAGGATGCCAGTGGGAGAAAACAGTTTTTAAATAATTTAAATAAAATCATTTTCCTAGTTATGGATGCATCTGGTCGTCTTTTATTGTTCGCCGTCGGGAGGCGGACTGATGGTCCGAGCAGTAGCTGATGTCCTCTGTCTCTCTCCCTCTCTCTCTCCTGTAGGCGTCTCTCTTTGCGGAGGCCTTCCCCTCGCTGCCTGACTCGTCCTCCAGTGTCCCCAGTGAAACTGTTCCCACATTGACTCAGCTGCTGCGGGGTGGAACCAGTCAGGACCAGGGGTAGGCAACCTTCAATGGTTCAGTCTGCATTCATTACTTAGTAGATGTGACTTTAATGATGCAGATCTATACTGTGATGGTGTCAGTTGGGACAGATAACAGCGGGGTGGACTGGTGGAGGTCCGGTGTTGTTTCCGTTGAGTTTATAGAAGATCTTCACCACAGGGACTGATTGTCTCCTCGGTGTGCCGTCCTTGTTTGACCCTGCAGGCTGTTGGACAGTTTCCATGACCTGAACAAGATGATTGGGCAGAGGTACAAGAGGGCCCGTGGCATGTCCCGTGAGCTGCTGATGAAGACGTTGCACTTGGAGCCGCCCCCCATCGTAAGTTACTTCTGACAGACGGATTCAAATCACGCTGACGCGTTTCAGCGTTCAGCATTCTGATAGAAATCTAAACTTTGCAGTCAACGCTCAGCAAAGCGAACGCTTTCCGTCCCTCGTTACACACTCAGAGCACAGAGGGCTCAGTGTTCCTCTGGGACGCTTCAAGGTTGATAACTTGAATTTGTCGGCTGATTAACAGCATGTCAAATCAACTGTTGACTGACGGCCTTTTAAAAACTGCAGCTTCAGTCAGATGATGTGAAATGCTGTTCGATGCAAAGGACTCCTCGGACTTTAAGGGTGGAGATGAATGAACAGACGAGGCTATACAAACCATTATTATGTTATTGTATGAGTTCTGATCCATGAACCGATCATTCCAACACTTACAGTTGTTGCTTCCTTCCCAGGAGAGCAGACCCGTTCACCGGTCAGCCCATCGCCGTCTCTCCCCCGGCCTCCCCTCAGCCAATCAGCACCCGCAGAACGCTGCTGCGAAGCGGCGGTTGTCATGTGACTACCACAGAAACATGATGGAGTAACTCTGCAGGTTCGTCTGGTCCTGGTCTGAAGAGCTGCAGGTTTTTAACTGACCGACCACAGCTTGTCATCAGCGAGCCGTCTTCTGACTGACCTTTGGACTCGCACACCTCCCGGTTATTGAAGCCTGAGCCGGAGATGATGCGACCTGATGAACGAAGCGATGAGCTGCTGCAGTCTCCTGCAGCTCCGGTTGATGTTTACTGGTGTTCACCATCCTCCCATCCAGAGTTTCCTTTGAGACACAACGAGCTGATGACCTGCAGTTACAGAACCACCATGTTGGAGGAAGTGCTCCTTTCTTTTTTTTATTATTACATGAGTAGATATCTCTCCATCAGAGTAGCTGTTTATGTGGACATTATCTCATTGTTTAAAATCAATCCAAAGTGGTGGAGCAACAAGTAAAATGAATAAAAACAAAACAAATATATAGAGATAACATCCATCACAGGCCACCTGACAGTAACTATATTCTCCCAGCTGCCAGGGATCGCCCCCTGGTGGCTGGCTGCAGTATAGCTCATAGGCCCCGCCCCCTCCAAGTCAGAGGACGGGCCAAACTAAAAGCTCAAAGTTCCCATTAGATAAAAAAAGATGGTTTCCATCATTTTAGGTAGTTCTTATCGCACTGATGTTCGTTTAAATACGTCTGATAAGTTTGTTTTAATTTGTTATTTGATGCTAGAAAATGAGGAAGTGACGTCATGATTGACAGCTGCTCTGAGTGAAGTTACAGAGACTTTTACAGACTTCTGTTTGGGATTTGTACGAAAAAGATGACCATGATTATCTGTTTCAAACCGCATAAATGATTCGTCCTGCAGTGAACTGATCGCTCAGGGTGGAGTTGGGCGGGACCTCGTTACTGCAGCAGATGGTCCAGATCACTGACAGATGCTTTTTGTAACTTTAGGAAACAAGCTAGAACTGGTCCGTCCCATCTTGAAATAACACTTTGTACCTCCAGATAGTGTGTCGCTGTAGCAGGAAGGAGCCGCGGCCCAGAACAACCACCCTGAGTAGTACGGCAGGTCTGTGATCTCATTCTTTCAGTCTACACCCATCGCTGAGGGTGGAGTATACAATCCCTTTTATACTTCTCTCACTTCTTGTCTTATTTCAATAAGTCAGTTGTTGATGTCTGAGGTCAGCCTGTAGCAGCTCCGTCAGGACTGAAGCTGATGGAGGAAACAGAAGCAAAGAGAGCCGAGGACTCCTGCTACAAACATTCAGATAGTCCGAGAGCTGAAGGATCCATCTACTAGTATTATTGTATCTTCAGTGCCACAAGCTTCAGAACAACAAAGTTATATTTATATTTACCTACATAAGATGAGAAGGCGACATTAAGCTGCAGTCTGTTGTTGTTTTGTTGTGAAGGAAAAGGAAGTGACTCTCCAACTTGAGATGGAAACACCAGCTGGTTCCGTCCTTGTCTCGTCTCTGAAGGGTCCAGTAACGGGACACGGTGCAGATGTGATGATTCTTCTGGTTTCATTTCCTGAAGCTCTGCATGTGCTCTCATTGTGTTCCTGCCGGCCTCGGACGTTCTCAACAAGGGTTTTGGTTCCTCAGAGAAAACAAGTTTGTCTTCCAGTTAGTGCCAACAGGAAGTCACAGAGACGACGCGGTCACACTCGGACACGCTGAGGTGGAACAAACCCACCAGGTGACACGTCTCTGTCCTCCTCCCTACCTGGCTTCCTGTCCTCCTCCCTACCTGGCTTCCTGTCCTCCTCCCTACCTGGCTTCCTGTCCTCCTCCCTACCTGGCTTCCTGTCCTCCTCCCTACCTGACTTCCTGTCCTCCTTCCTGTCCTCCTCCCCCTCCTTCCTGTCCTCCTCCCTACCTGTATAACACTATATATAACACCTTTGTCCGGTTTGGCGGACAGAACTTGAAACTCTCCACCAATCAAAACGATTATTTGTACGAGACTATCGATCACGTTCCAGCGGTGGTGCATGTTTAACTCAGACACACGGTCACACATCTTCACCTCCGAATGTTTATTTCATGTCGCACTTTCCCGCTCAATCATCTGTGGTGAAATTCAGAAAAAAATCATGTGTGTGTGAGTGTGTGTGTGTCTGTGTGTGTGTGTGTGTGCCTCATCTGTACAAACTATGAATTCCTGAGAAGAACAAGATGAATTATTTCCTGCCCTGTTCCGATGATGATGATGATGATGATGATGATGATGATGATGATGATGATGATGATGATGATGATGATGATGAAGGTAACCGCTGTAATAAATTGACTCTGCTGTCGGCTGACTGCTTCGTCGCTGTGTAATATGAGTTTCATTTCAAAATGTGATTTATTATTATTATATTATTCTTTCTTTTTGAATGAACCGACAGATGGACGCGTGTCCAACGTGTCCAACGTGTCCAACGTGTCCAGCGTGTCCCAGCTGTGTTCTGATGGATTCTCTCTCTCCGTGTGTTGATGAGACTCATGACAATATTGTATTAAATATTAAACATTTCACTTCTTGCTGCCCAACTCAGTTTTTCTAGTAAATAGAGAATTATAACGTGATTTATATATATTACACATGTCCAATGAAAGAACTGAAGTGTGTTTTAAAATGATTTGATCCTTTTTACTGTGTCAGGTTTCATGTTTCTGTCAGACGTCTGAAACTATGTAGAGTAAATATTGTGACGTCATGTGATCAGACATGCTGCCTGCAGCGACCTCCAGTGGATGATTTTACAATTACTGAGGATGTAGTGATGGAAAATGTCCTGGACCCCCCCAGTGGAAGTGATTCTCCTCAATAAGAGACCTTATATCTACAATATCAATTTAATTCTCTCAATATCAATCATGAATAATATATTTGTATTTCAGAGTATTTTTGTTGTATATTTATTGTCAGTTTGATTATCACTCTTTTCCCAAAATATTCAATCAGTAAAAAGTTTCCATGAAATGGACCTTATCCTCCAGGAAGTACATCAAGGACCCCACTTAGGGACCCCACTTAGGGACCCCACTTAGGGACCCCACTTAGGGACCCCACTTTGGGACCCCTTCGGGACCCCACTTCGGGACCCCACTTCGGGGCCCCACTTCGGGGCCCCACTTCGGGGCCCCTGCTCTACCACACAGCTGAGCAGAGTCCTGATATATTGAAGTCTCCCTGGATGAGTCGTCCTGTGCAGACGGTCTTTAAATCCTTCAGACTTGTATTTGACGTCGCCTGACTGCTGCTTTAACTAACTTGTTGTAGTGAACTTCTGCCCGCTGACATCAGTTAACCGGCTCTGAGGTCCGAGAACACTTAATGTGGTGAGTCAGAGCGGCGGACCGCCGGCTGCACCACGATAACAGAGCTTTGTCCTGCGAGGAGGAAAACAGGCCCGGAGGCGGCGGAGCGCCCTGACCTCAGTGTTTACACCGTTTAGGAGGACGCCACCAACAGGAGACACAAACAGAGGACATCTGGGTGCTTCACTCTGTCAGGAGTTCACATGCTGTCAACTGCATTAAGTTTAAATGATCTGATGAGCCATCATGTGATCATGTCCCTCTGGTTGTGGCCTCAGGCCGAAGCGACGTGAAGACTTTACACGGAGAAATGATGCTGCAGTTTAATATGTTTGAAATCCTCCCCAGTACAAACACGATTGTGCTGCAGTTGTCCTATTTTATACTTTACATCCATTCATGTTGCAACTGTCAAACCAAACTGTGAGGAAGCTCATGATAGAATCATGTTAGTCTGGTCTGTCTCTTAGTTCACTAGTTCACACAGAGACTTTGAGAAAAGATACAAAGCCGATATCACTGCTTGTCGGTGTTAGTGTGTCCTCAGTGTGTATATGTTTGTGTCTCTATGCATCCCTCCAAGTTGTTGGTGTGTTAGTGTGTCCTCAGTGTTTCTGTGTGTCCTCCTCTGATGACTAAAGGAGTTCCCAGCAGGATCCTTGCAGACCTCTCCAGGATCCAGGACGCACCTCCAGGACTCGGAGCTGAACACACCCTCCCGCTGCACTGTGGGAGGAGGATGCGGTGACAAGGAGGGCTTCAAGTTCAATTAGGACAGCCCCCAAAAGTTCTCCACACAGAGAAGAAGAAAGGAAAGTGACCAAACGAGCAGACGGAAGCTCCGGGCCGCAGCACCACGGATGTTTCTGAGAAACGCGACATGCATTCTGTCGGCAAGTCATGGCTGCTGATAACAGGCTTCATCCTGTTTTATGTCATCTACCTGCTGTTCGGAGCTCTGGTGTTCTCCAGCATCGAGCGGCCGGTGGAGGACGAGCTGCGGCGGGACCTGGAGGCTCTGAAGCAGGAGTTCCTGAACCAGAGCTGCGTCAGCGCCGCGTCCCTCGAACTCTTCCTGGTCCAGGTGCTGACGGCCAACAAGTACGGCGTGTCCGTCCTCAGAAACTCCTCCGCCACGTCCAGCTGGGACCTGGCATCCTCCATGTTCTTCGCCAACACTCTGGTCACCACAGTCGGTGAGTTCACTGAACAAACTCGAAGGGGAAACAGACGCCTGCTGGTTTTACGCAGCGCGCGACATCGTGAAATCAAACCCGAATCCGCTGCACATGTGAGGAAACATCAATAATATCACGGTGATGACTGACAGTCTGATCTTAGACTGGAGGAAGCTCAGAGTGGAAGCTGAATCTGTCAAGTGAACAAACAGTGATTTTTGCCTTATTTTGCCACGTGTCCTGAGTGTTTGTACGGAACCCCGCAGGTGACATTTGTGGGGAAGAAAATAATTGACCAAAAATGAAGAATGTGTGGGAATGAATTCATGAACTGGCCACAAATTAATAGGAACCGACAGCAAAGTAATTGAATTCCCAAGTCTTGTATAAAGCAAGGCCACGACTTCCTGATCTCATTCCCACATCATCATCGAACAGCCACCAGATCTCGTTCCTGACTCAATAGTTTTGATCTTCGCAGCAAATGACCTGCAGCCTGAAAGTTGACCTTCAGTCAGTTAAATACAAAATGCAGCAGAAAACCTCCAGCCAGCGATAATTAGTGCTAAATGATCAGATAACTTGAAACATCCACAGTCCTGTTTGTTCACCGAGCTTTTATTGTGGAATCTTCAGGCTGTATGATAATTACTGTGCTGCTGGTGTTGTGTCAGAATCTGTTCCCCCATCACAACGTGGTCTCCTCCTGTTGACCTCTGCAGGTCGGGATAGTTAGATCACTGGTTGGGGTCCAGATCAGGTGGGTGCTGGTGAGGGGAAGTGGAAACACGTGTTGACGGGGGGAGCCGACTCTGACAGAACACCGGGTCTGGTTTCCCTTTGTGGCCTGAACACCGAGTGAGTTTGGGGTTTACAGGGAAGGAAGTGATGCTGCTGTGTGAGGGTCCAGGACCAGCTGGAGAAGATCTGACCTGAATCAGAACAAAGCAAATCAAACAGGAGCTGCCTGCAGCCTCTTTGGTGTCCTGGTCACCGACTAACAGATCAGACATGTTAACAAATAGTATCTATGTATAAAAAGGCACCAAACGTCAGAAAGCTTCACTTAGCGTCACCGTCACGCTTCAATATGTGGGCGACGCCCAGTCCAACACCAGTTTACACAGTTTGCCAAAGAGTGAAGTCAGATTCTCCACAGACGTTCTGAGTTGTTGCTGCACTGCCGGCGGCAAAGCCAACAGAACTCGGCTCCAATTTCCTGCAACCTCTTCGTAGTCTGACTCACGGACGCACAGCTGCCGAGCAGACGCTCGTATGGGAACCGAGGAAATGCAAATCCACACATGAAGCCAAACAGGGGCGACCTTTGTGTTCAGGGGGGGGGCGTTCTCTGAACTCGTCCTCTCCCATGTAAACACAAGAACATCAACTGTTTAACTTTCACAATTGGTAGATTGTATATAGACGATATAAGAATAAAGTTTCATCCTTGTAATTGACCTTTTTCCCGTCCGTTCTTCCTTCTCGACCCGTCCTGTGTCTCCAGGTTACGGTCACAACACTCCTCTGTCCGACACGGGGAAGGCCTTCTCCATCATCTACGCCGTGATCGGAGTCCCCTTCACCATGCTGGTGCTGACCGCCTGTGTCCAGAGGCTCATGTACCCGCTGGTCCTCGCCCCCGTCGGCCTGCTGCAGCGTTCGGGCATGGAGCCCCGGTCGGCCACCGTCGTCCACTTCGTGCTGCTGCTGGTTCTGATGGTTCTGTGCCTCTTTGTGGCGCCAGCGGCTGTGTTCAGCACGGTGGAAGGATCCTGGACCTTCTTGGATGGCTTCTACTTCTCCTTCATCTCGCTGTGCACCATCGGGCTGGGGGACTTTGTGCCGGGAACCCAGCCGGGGCAGAAGTTCAGGCCGCTGTACCAGGTCACTGTCATGGGTGAGTGCGGCTGTCTGTCATCAGAGGTGTACGATATGTTTGATGAGAAGGTGTTTGGGACTCATTTACCTGAGCAGGACTAACCTCAACACTTCATCTCTGGTTGGTGACCAAAGATTAGAACACAGTCTTGAAATGTATCACAGACGTGTTGGATAACAGCCGGGCGCTGAAAGTACTCACGAGCTTCGTCGGTTAGCGTTCAGCTCTCCACGTGCTGGCAGGATGTCGGACCAGATGTAAGAAGGGTTTAGTTGTGTAAAGTAAAGAGATGGTTTGATACTCTTCGTCATGTCCTTCGGCCTTCATATCTGCTGATTCCATCTTTCTTCTTCTCCACCAACCAAACTGCTGAGGATATTAGCTGAGCCATGTAAGAGTCATCGAACCCAAACTGTGAAACAAATATTTTACTTCCCTAAAGGAAGAAAAACACACATGACTCGGCTGTTTGACGACGCTGCTTCTTTTGATTCAAACTTCTTCACACACACAACTTTTGATTTGTCGAACATTCAAAATTACATTGAAAGTGGAACTTTGTCCAAAGTTTAAAGAACAAAGTAAATGCCAGTCCTGCCCTCTTCCTCCTCTCCCTTCCAGTCCTCCTCATCATCACATTGTTCAGAGCAGAACTCTGAGTAGCTTTGAGGAAACACTGTGTTCCGCATGTGTTTCTGTGTTTGAATGACACTGAGGGCCGGTGGAGCTCTGCAGCTTCGTCTGTGTTCACTGCAGGAAGCAGCAGCAGATAGTTCCTGCTCCATTTGAGGAACCTGTTCAGCTCCTGATTCAGGGCCGATGCCCTCCGAGCGGTAGCTGTGTTTCTGCTCTCACACGATGCACCAGGTTGAGCTACGATCCTGCACAAAGACGTTGATGGTCAACGCTTCTTTGTTGCTTTCATAGGAAGCAACAAGTCGAGGAAGAAGGTTGTTGTCCAACATTCAGACAGCGAAGAGCTTCAGTCCCTTTCCATGCAGAGAGAAGAATGTGTGTGTTGGGAGGCTGTGGAGGAGGAAACGCCCTGCAGCTCCTCCTGCAGCTCCTCTGTGTTCATGAGCCGCTGCATCACGAGTGTTCTGTGTGTTTTTGTGAAGCAAAGCAAAAATTTAAAACAAGGCAGCGTCAGAGGAGCAGCTGCTCTGTTCTGTTCCTTTGGGGAAGTCTGACGCCTGAAGCCTCGATGGATATGTAACTTTATTTTTCCCAACCCAGTTCTGTGGAAGAGATGTGACCAGATATTTCATCGCAATATAACTTATTTAACTTATTTAGCTTTAAGGTTGCAGGAGGTTTTCTGAGTCAGATATCGACTACGTGTCCTGATCTGTAGATACTCGATGCTTTAATATCATTGATACTTGATATGGTTTTAGGAAGTAGGACACACACACACACACACACACACAGAAACACAATGTGATGATGCAACAACACATGCACATCTTCGTAATTCGTTATAAGCTCTTCTCACGTCATCCTCCATCCCGTTGTTGTAATAACATGCAGAAAATGAAGTTGGTACATTAACGTCAGCAATCAGAGAAAGAAACCTGAAGGTTGTTAGTTCTCGGGAACCTCAGCAGGTCCTACAACAGTCCGCTTGCTGTGACTGTGTGCGAGTGTCGCACAGAGCTGCTACATGCGAGCAGAATATCTGAGCCACGAGCGGCGTCGCCTGCAGAGGTGACGGAACATCACACCAACCCGAATATTCTCTCATCTCTCTGCTGCCGAAACTCATCAGCTTAGTTCAAGACTAAAGAAGGGGAAGGTGTCGAATGAAAGACTTTATGTTGCGGAAGAAAAGCTACGGGAGGAAGAACTGTTGTTTGCTTTAGATCTTTTTTCTTGCCGGTCTTTGCAGGTGCAGCCTCACCTCTCACTGCCTGTCGGGAGCAGCTGGAGACAGAAGTTCCTCCTTAGTGAACTTGTTTGACTTCTTGAACCAGTTTCACCTTTGCAGAGAATTCAATGAAACAGTTGTAGTAATCTCAGAAGCTTGTGGCCTTTAGTTGTGTTTTTACTGATGATCCTGTTAGCAGGTTGAGGAGACATCCGGCCATCGGGCGTCGTGTCTGCAGCGATCACGTACACGGACCAAGGTGTTCTGAAAATAGAGTTTATTTGGATTATTTCAGTGGTAATTGTAAATGTTTGTCCGTGCCCCAGTGAGTCTTTGTTCTTGTGGAGATGCAGACGTCCTCGTCACATGACGGACGTTAGTTTCATGGTCACACTCTTGTTGTTCTGTGTCTGTGCGGTTGTTTTGTCTGTAATCGGATCAGGGTTAGAAAGACCTTTTTGTCTGAGTGTCAGAGAACAACACGATGTTTCTTCTTGCTCAGACCTTTTTGGTAATGTCACTTCTTCTTCAACCCTCTCGGTGCTGGTGTGCAGCTTCTTCTCAGGATGTCGTGTTGAACTTCATGGTCCCACGGAGCCTGTAGAAGGAGCCGTTCTTCCTCTGTTAATCCCTCGACTTCAGTGTGGGCGGAGACCAGCGGTTCATGGTGATCAAGTCTGACTAACTGAGGAGGATTTAGTGCCTGACTGCTGGATACGGTTTGATTCACCGCTCTAATGTTTTGTCCTCCTGACTGCCGTCCTGAAACTGATCATTCATACAATTATTGTTTGACACGCTAGATTCTGTAATCACGGATGTTTCAGGGCAGATTTCTGATACTTCTACAATCCAGACATGTGTGATGGTTTCAGTTGTTGCAGATAATAAAAGGATGGACTGTTGTCTGCTGGAGGTCTGAACTCTTCTTCCTCCGTGAGTCCCGTCCTAGTGGGCGTCACCTCAACTCAAATTCTTACAACACACCGAAATCCTAATTCAATTATCAATCCTGAATCTGTAAACATGCAGCGCTGTTGGAACTTCCTCAGCAACTCTAAAACACAACCTGCTGCTTCAGATCTTTTCCACAGCAGCGTGTCTGGTGTTGCTGAAGAGCAAATATTTCCAGAGGATAGTTTGGAGTTTGTACAGTCAAAAGTCCTTTTAACTCATCGAGTGCTGTTTTTCACCGTTCAGAGTACGAGAGGATTCACACACGGCAGTTTGAGTTCAGGATTGTTCCTTGTTCTTTAATTCCCTGTTAGGTTGTATTAAATATTTCTTTCAATAGAAGCATGCTGGCCTGCGTCTCCCTCAGGACCCCTCCCCCCCCAACACATCCTGTCCTGTCTCCACGGTAACAGTGGAGTTATGGAGACGAGGCCTCTGTAATCCCACACTGTTTGCTGGACGAGTTGGCCTACTTGTACATTAAGAGTATTGTACAGGACCTGAACTCTACGTATGTGGGGCAGAACATGTGACATGTTAGGAGAAGCACATGCTTTACTTGAAGGCAAACAAAAGAATCGGAGCAGAAACAACATGTGGAGCTGATTTGACCAACTTGAGGGCAAATGGAGCGACTAAATTCTCTTTAGCTGTCCGATATCCGGGAAACATCAGAGTTGGACATTAAAGTCGTCCATCAGAGCGTCATGAACACAGCCGACCTTTTCGTAACCAGCAGCAAAGAACACTGATTTTGTGTGTCTGTGTTTGTAACACAGACACAATTTTAGAACATTAAATGTTTTTAGAAATCCGTCTATCTGACTACCGCTGTGTTAATGCAGTAGTGCTGAGTACTTTTAAGATACATACATGATACTGTAAATTATGAAAAAGTGATGCATAATTGTGTCCTTTAAATAAAGGACGTCTTGTAACCCTGTCACTCTGCCCCTCCCTCCAGTCTACCTGTTCCTGGGTCTGATGATGATGTACCTCCTGCTGCGCACCTTTCACAAGATGGCCGACCTGCATGGCCTGACCACCTTCCTGCAGCTGCCACGCTGCGAGGAATCCGACCTGGAGGAGGATCGCGAGCCCATCCTTGAGAACGAACATGAAGACCAGAAGCGATCGCGCCTGTCAGAAAAAGCCGCCAGCAAGCACCTGGAGCCGGGATCACAGCCTTCGTACAACTCCATCAACAAAGGCTGAACTACGGCGAGAGAGAACAAGACGCTCTACCTCTGGCGACCCCTCAGTCTTCAACCAGTGGAAAAAAATACTCGACTGAATCTGAATTCTTACTTTTTATTCACTAGTCTCCTTGTGTAAAACAACCAGGGAGGAACTTAGATGGCACTTGGAGATCCAGCCTCTTGTGAGAGGGCCGCCAAATACTTTAAGTGTTTACTACACTGCATTCTGCACACATACAAAGACTATAATAATGTAACTATGACAACCGGCCTGTGCAAAAAAGGCACCAATCTTTTTTTCCTAAACACAGGTGTGTTAAATATGTGTTGGGCTCGTGACCTCACAGCCTCAAGACAACACGAGGGGCTCGGACCATGAACGTTTTGTGCATGGTTGGTTGTTTCAGATCACTTTGTTTTTTGTCACGGTGCCTTTTGAGCCGCAGGTTGTGGTTGTCTGTCCAGGTCGAAGAGATATCGCTCAAACATGCCAAACGCAATCTGTAGATGCACTCGCCATTACAACTGTGTTTTTAATTGGGTCTATTGTTCAGCTCCTGCTCGCCATGTTTCACACATGCACTTCATGCATTGGCCTTTAATTAATTTGTCACTGCCTCAGTGTATCTTGATGAGCGCACATGATCACAATTATGATCAGTGAACCTGTTTAGATCGTGTCCTAAAAATGACTTTACAGTGCTTATTCGATCAAATTTCCTGCAGGAGTCTGTTGGCTAGGAGCTCTTTTACGGTGCCGCCCCCTGGTGTCTGCCTGTATGTAGTGCAACATCTTGGTGCACCTCCAGAACTGTCAGAGGAATAAAGGGTTTAAATAGAGGGACTGGAAAAAAATTATAAACGTATGGAAATGAAATAATAAATAAAATAAGTGTTTAATTATGATGATTGAGGGAGTGATTCATTTCAAATGAAAACGGAAACCTTTTCCACATCCTGTCTGGGTTTGGGTCTGTCGGCAGTAATGAACACTTGAGATGCACTTTAATGTTCACATCCTGTTTCTGTCACTCAGCAGCTGGTTGTGTCTGGATACTGCAAAATAATGTTTCAGTGAATGTTGTTGAAGTCCAGTAATATCTGCCCTCTGTTCATTTCTCACTGAGGTTACTCCTACTGGAGATATTACAATAAAAATTTGCATGTGTTTTGACGTTTTATCAAACATTATGAAATGCAGAAGTGAGACTGGACTTTAATATTCAGTCATGGAGGGAATGCACGTGACATCAAGGTTGGCGGAAGTCGCTGCTTTTATGAGCAGCTGAGTGGCAGACAGACAGCAGTGTGTTGGCGTTCAGCTCGAATGCTGCGAAACACCAAATGAATGCAAGTGATCGACTTTAATGTACAACAATAAATGGCTGGATGAATGTGTTTCCTCTATGACAAATAAGTGCAGCATGTTTTGCTAATTAGTCCAACTGTGGGGCAAAACCGGGTGTCGGAAGTGACGTCGATGGTTTCCCTCTAAGTTATTAATGCTCAAAGACCATAAAGTTAAAGTTGTTTTGCTCTTGAGATTTCCATGATACATGAAGTTGATTTTAGACTCGGAGGGACATAAGATGAGCATTTATGAATGTAGTCACCAATGTGGAGTAAATTTGAATGACTTTTCCAAAACGTTCTGGCTTTGTTTCCGAAAAACTGTTTTCAAAACTTTCCAGGTTTCTCAGGACCACATAAACCCCGGAAGTAGATTTGTCTAATCCAAATGTTTAACTGTTTGACATTCAAACATGGTTGAAACTCAATTCTCTGGATGAAAATGTACAGGATATTTATTTTAATTTCTCCACTATTGGAATCTGATGATAGAATAAGTTTGCTATTGAGCTTTAGTTTATTTTACACTCTTAATCATTGCATTTTGCAGCTAGATGAGAAAGTTGAGTAGTTTCTCTGCCTTGAATTTAAAATGGCAGCGTCAAGAAGTACCAAATCCTGTTTCACAAGAAAATTACAGCACAATTTCCTCTTCACATTTTATTAAAAAACATCAATATAGGTGAGCAGACTAATAGTCATTATTCTGCCCTCAATATATATATATGTATATATATAAAAAAAAAAACAAAGAACAAAAAAACAATAGAAAGGTCAATGAACTGCCATGGTGGTATATCAATATACCAGCAGCAAATAACATTAAATAACCCAATTTGTTCACAACATATGCCATTTATAAATAGTTTGAGGCTACACTCCATCTATCAGAAAGGGTTAATTCTGACACATTTACAAAGGTAAATGTATAAATATCTGACAAACATGTGCTTCAACATATCTCAGTAACATATATGGCAGGCTAGGTTACAGTTAAAACCACAAAGAATTTCATTTACAACATGTATGAACAGAACATTTAACGTGAATCCACTCTGTGTTCAAAAGAAACAATTCGGCTGAATCTGAACTATAAGATTATGAATAAATAGAGTAAAACACAAACCACTTGCTCACGTGACTGCCTTAGAAATGCATATTTTTTAACAAAAGTGCAATAATTCTGATGTAAACCAGATATAATGCGGACTCAACTGCTGATGAGTGGACGTGAGCATCTTCCAGACTCAATCAGCCAATGTGGCTGTTGTCACAGCATGACGCTAACATCCATGTACACTGATATACTGATCAACGACAGTGGGTGTGTCATCCACAGCAGCTCGGTGCTGTCACATTCAACTGATACAATCACAGTACTGTAATGGTTCTTGGAATAAAAACATTTGAGGATTAAAACGCGTCTCTGGACTTGAAAGATGGCAATTATTACAGAATTATAGAGTGTGGTCCAAGCTACTCAAACATTTGAGGAGCTTCACTTGTATGAATATTCAAGCAGTAACTGTATTTACTGCTGGGACAGGATACCGTTATGAAATGTGAATAGCAATATGGAGGGATATGAAAATATTCTCAGTTAAAGATAACTTTCAAGAATTAGACGGACACTTTTACATTTCATTGTTGCATAAAAGATATTAATACTGTTTCTTCTTTAGGCCAAACAACCGGATACCATATATATGCGTTGAGTTAAATTTAAGGAAGAAGAAAACAAAAAATCTGGGTGCTCAGATCATCTGATATCATGCCCCCATTAAAACCCTGGTGATTTCTTCACAGAAGATTTGACCTTATAACATTAGTGTTTAAGTGGTTCTCTGTTCAACACCAGCAAAATGACATTCTCAGAACTCACATTCATTCTTTCACTTGTGTTACAAGGATTTGTTTCACCCATAGTACAGACCAGCACTGGCTTCAGTTCGATTCCCTGCACTTGAACTTTATTGGCTCTAAGTAGCCTCAAACTTTAAAGTAGAGACATTCACTTCCTGAACCAACACAAGTACATGAATTCTTTCCTTTTTTTTTAACCCTCCTTTAAATCTAACGGAGGCTCTGAGTGAATGTTACCTGTGATAAAAGGAAACATTTTGGGTGACATATCAGAAGCCAACTTCAGTTCAATTTACATCAACTCACTGCTTAGCAGTAAGGTAAATGAGACTCACTACCCTCAAACTTTTCACCACGACTTGCCTTACATTTTAGCCTGAAAACAAAAACCCTTCATGCTTCATAAAAAGTAGCTGAAAGCACCAGCTACTCACCAGCCAGGACACTTGGGTATTTTCTGTTGTAGACCATTTCTTAAGTATTCTCATTAGTTTCTAAAGCCCATTGAACACCTTTTATCAGGCAATATTAAACGTATGTGTCATATCTAAAATCTTGGCATTCGCCTTTTAAAGTCTGTAGGAATCTGCACTTCAATTTGTCTAAGTGGAGAACTTATGAAAGTATTCAGGACTCCACCAGGATCTCCATTAGATGATCCAGCTCAAGACCATCTCTCATATGACTCTGCCCAGGGAAGACAGGAGAGGACACAGAATGTGGAGCGGATGAGAAAGACGATGGGCTGAATGAGGCAAAAGAAGGCAGGCACTTAATATTCTGGTTGAGAGAGAGAGACAAGGGGTGTGCAGAGGACGAGGTCGGAGAGAATGAAGGCAGGTACCTAAGGAGATCATCCCCATGCTGGTATGCAGCTCCACTGCCCCTCAGCTCAAGTATTCCCATGTCTTTCTCCATCAGGGATGTGTCTATATCCTGGAACAGCTCCTCCACAGTGAAGTCACCGAGGTAGCTCGACGTCATCACCTCCATGCTAGTCTCCCGCTCACTGCCCTCGTCCTGCTGCTCCCAGTATCTTCCATTACCCCTGACTCCCTGTTTTACCAATGACACACCTCCCTCATAAGACCCTGAGAAATTTTCCAAGGACCTGAAGGGAGACCGTGGAGCTTCATGTAGGCTTCCATCGATAGTAGTGTCCAGTGCAGTGAGGATGGAGGAAATGGCAGTTGAGAGGTATAAATCTGAATCAGCAGACATTGACTCCCAGTCATCTTCTTCTTGCACAGGTGGTGGGACAGACGATGCACTTGAAAAAACATCTGAAGCACACCTACTTGTGGGACAATCTGGCGAATCTAGTTGACTTCCGGGAGGAACTGAGTGGTTATTATCAACCGTGAATGCTGATTGATGTTCTTCTGCAGCGTCCCCTGAGAAAGAACTCTCCTGCTCATTCACCTGGAGTACAAATGAAGAACTACAAGCTGGCGGTGACACGCCCCAGTCTACAGAGGGTGCACTGCAAGTTTCCATTTGCCGCAGTGTGTTAGCTATCAGAACAGACCGTCGCAGGCTGGGCTCCGGTAGCTCCTGACCACGCTGATACTTAATCATGGAAACTGAGAACACAAACTGACGCTGGTTCTCCCAGGTGAGACAGCTCCCGTCGGACTCCCCATCCTCTGGTGGGAGTTTACGCTTCTGCCCCTTCATGATCATTTTTCACCTGCAAGGGAAAGAACAACCATTTACAGATACATATACTTTTTGTAGATAATTGGCATGAGATGAAACCTTTGCTCACAAGACTGATTAACAAGAAATTTAAGTTCTCTGCGTTTTTTCTACGATGATAATTTTCTGGTTTTCTCTCCGACACAGGGACAATCTTTTATCTGTGGATAAATGCTGTTAAGTGCAGCTAAACGTTTTTTTCATTCATACGTTTGTTACAGCAGAATTTATGCTGAAAGTACGACTTTCGCAAAATGAACTTGATATTTAAATCAGTTTGATAGTATCACATTTTTAAGTACAGCAAATTTTTAGAGGAACGCGTTTCAATTGTTAACGGAAACGCACGAGAACAAAAAGTTTTTAGCATTAATCATCACTGATCAAATACTTTTCGACAGGTTATTCTCCTGTATTTAAATGGATTATTATTTGTATTTATTGAACGAACAACTGTATTTAATCAATAGAACACGAATAAGCTGTCCGGTCATGTGAATAACTGTCAAAAGCAAAGATAATGTAAAGCTCATCAGGGTATTTTACGAACATTAGCAAAGTCGCACAGTAAGCTAGCAATGGACGCTGGGGGTTGTAGTTCTTTACACAGTGGAGGGAAAAAAGGGAGCTTCTCGTCCGCCATTGAGTTAGACGAAACACAAATGAACGTAAACTAAATGTAATTGTCTTGAGTAACAAGACAAAGGTTTGTTAATAAAAGTACTTTAACAACAACTGTAAGCAGTTTTAACGGGAGAGAAACAAAACCGACCTGATGATTCACTTCCCGTCTCTCGTCGGTCGCAGTAAAAAAACGACGTTGGTTAACGTTTCCTTATCTTGCCTCCTCTTCTACCCTAAACGAAATTTTCTCAAATCAGACGGAGAGAAGCGTTTAAAAACGTCGAAAATCCAACTATTTGGGGTTTAAAACAAGTGTGTCCTCCTCTGTAACCGGCGCCTGACTCCCAGTTCTCCCGCCTGTGATTTGAGTTTCTCTCGCCAACAGTGAGGGGTTGGAGGTAGCGAAGGGCATTATGGGTAGTGGAGTACTCGCGGTACATACCTTCACAGTCTGATTTCCAATTCACGCTGGCCTGTTTATAGCGCTAATAAAGTAGTAAAACAACAATTCATATAATATAAATACATGTAAATCGCTTCAGCTTTAGTTGTACCCCGGAACGCATTGTAAAGCTTATTGTGTGTTTTTCAGAGCACTAATTCCTACATGATTACATCACCGAGACAAGAGGGACTCCTATCCGCATACCGGAGGGAATAACAACGTGTGAGCAAAAATCTGCAAAGGCCGGTCAGAAATTCTTATCTCTCATTAGAGTGTATATAACTAAAGGCTAATGAACACACTAGTACATTATAACCGTACAGTTTAGAAATACAATCAATACATCGACGTGTGCACGTCCACAGGAAAGATGATTTAAGTCTAATACGTTGTTTTTTACCTTAGAGGAGGAAGTCACAGGAACACGGTCTCTCTACAAAATCCAAATGTCAAAGTTCACTGTTGTTTCAATTTCAATTCCACTATTCGACTTTTCCCCGCAATAAATACCAGCAGCCAACCAGCGACTCAACTTTGAGAAAAGAGATTTAAACTCCTCCTCGGCGTGTTCTGAAAGACTGACAAAATCTTATGAGAAACAACGTCCTGCACTCTCTTTCACAATAAAAGCGAAGTACATATAACAAGTCTCATATTACTAAATGTGATATAATAATGTGATATTTTATTTTCGTACCCACGTACAAAGTTAACAAGTATTAATAAGTAGTAGACAAATGGTCAAACGTTCAGATGAGTATATAAGCATTTGATTTGTACGCTCAGAATTTCAAGGTACCATTTTATTTCGAAGGCTTACACTAGTTTCCGGTTTCTGTTCCTCTTCTTGGTGTGCTTGGAACATTTCTGCTGGGCGGAGTTGCACAACATCTACATGTCGCTCATGTTGACCAACTGGGTGTCCTCAGAGACGACATGAGTTTCACATTACCTGCCCAAGGAAGAAATCAAAACTTGTTTCTAAACCTGTATCCCAAATACAGCTACATGGTGCATGTTTTATCTTTTTTTTAATTGTTCCATTTGCTGTTTTTCTTTGATTTTCTTTTCAGTATATCAGTTTAAACACTTAATCTATCAAATATAATATCAATTGATTGATTTGTTTGTGGTTTGCTTTAAACTGAAATGTTTCCTGTCTCAATGGCACTTTGGCCGTCTCACGGAGATCAAATCTACCTTAGTAACTGTAGCAGTCTGCAGAAACCACATTCTTTGGACCTAAACTAGTAGTTTAAGACACAAGAAATCAGTAGTGAAAGCTGGGAGCTCTCTGTTTGATGAGTAAACTATTCACCCCTAGTGTAATCTTTTAAGTTTTTTCTTTTTTTATTTTGTAAAGGACTTTGTTTGCAAAAAGTACAAAACATTTCATTATCATGGTTGTTGTGTCACTCTGGCAACATCAGCCCGCAGCTATCTTCAAACACATGACACCTCCCTCAACAACATTTTGTACAATAAAAGCTTTTATTTTTATCAACTGTAAAAAGTGGGCCCAGATCAGATCAGCTGCAGGAAGCATCATGTGATGACACTTTTCAGGATGGCGAACCAAAGCTTCCGTATTCAAAAGGTTGCTGATGAAGAAGAAAAACAGCTGTACACGTTGGCACTAAAAATGTCTCCTTTGTGCACCTGATGCTAAAATATCACAAAAGTACATCAAGCAAAAGCTGCAGAAACAAACTTTCTCTCAAGGGTGTTTAGAGGGAAAGAAGTTTGTCTAAGCAGGAGGAGATTTGAAGTGCATCAACAGCGTACTGTTCAGGATCATTTGTACTCTCCCCACAGTCCAACTGTCTTTCCATCCCACTCGGACGTGGACAGACACTTGACGAAGAAGTGTCCCAGGTCATGTTTAGAGATGGCTCTTCCTTTAACCATGCTCTCTGCCACAGAGTAACCCTCTGTCAGAGGAAGATCACCTGGATGGAGCAAAGATGTAGATCATGAAAATGAACCTGGAGTCCATCATATTAATTAACCCTTTTTCCTCCTTCCTTTTAATGGCAGCAATAATTTAAAACTCCTGTTTAGAATGAAGCACACAGTTAGTTTCCTACTGACCACCAATGTGAGGTGGCATGACGGCCACGTAGTCCAGCCCAGAGTTTTTCAGCACCTCGTACATCCTGTCGTGGTCCTCCGTCACAGGAACCAGACGGGGCGGGACTTTGGAGCGATCCCACAGCAGGAAGGCTGCGAGGGAGGTAGGGAGGAAGCGCGCGGGGGGGTTGAAGAGGAAGAAAATGGGTGGAGAGGAAAACATTTTTAACATGCATGCAGGATGAGTTGAGTGTAGCGGGGAGGATGGATGAAAGTGTGGCAGCAGGCAGAATGAACGAGATGGGAGAGCAGGACAGAGTGATCAGACTACCACTGTCGCCACTATTTTTCTCATCTTTTTTGGTCCAGATTAATGAGAACAAAAATTATTAGAATCGGCCCAACATTGGAACCCGGAACACCTGCAACCTGCCTCAGCGACAGTCGTCCAATAAAAGTGCCATGTGGGACACAGAGTGTTTTCTTGAGGCTCCTTGGTCACTGCGTTCTGCTGAATATTGGACCAATTCCAATAATATGTCCCTGTTAATCACTTTGACCCACATATGTGGGAAAATAGGGTCCATGTTTGACAGTACCAGAATCATCCTTTAAATGAAAACATATTGAGAGGAAACAGAAGAAACAACGTGAAGAGGAGGGGAGTGGGAGTGGGAGTGAAAGAAAAGCAGAGGGAAGTAAGGAGGGGTGGCTTGTTTAAAAGTGGATGATTGCTACATAAATTTATATTTACTTTCATTTTCTTCTAGTTAAACGTAATCAAAAGATGACTGACAAGCATTCAATTCATATGGCTCTGGTTTAAACTGGTGCTTATGTTTTCGGTACCAGTGAGCCGTACCTGACATGCAGGCGACCACTTTACTGATCCCGCGAGCCTTCATGACGTCTGCGATGTTTCTGGTACCTTCAGACATCATGGTGGTCGGGGCTGATGAGCAGGAAGATAGAAATATTATTATATTTCCACTCAACACAAATTGAATCAACTTTATTGCAGAATGTAGGTGAAAGGGCAGATAGTCTAGTTTAAAGCTAAAAGAGATTACTTCATGATTTATTTATTATTGTGTCATCCTGTTGTCAACTAATGTCATTTTTGAAGGAGTTTTTTTTACACAAAACCTCCATTAGAGTTTGTCCTGAACTGAATCAAGGGTCTAAGGATTGAGGATGATTGTATGGCTCTTTATGAGTTGTCATTTAAATTATTTTAAATTTAACCATCTTTGATGAATTAAGTATGTCTGCATGTCTGAGTATGAGTCTGAATGTCCAGATTTTTACTTTTAGATGCTTGATGATGAATTATTATCTTGTTATTATGTAACTTATGAATAGAATTATAATGAAAATGAATTATTCCTCTTTTAGACGCCTGGAACCTCGTCAGGGACCCCTGGGGGCACTGGACCCAGCTTCAAGAACCAATGATTTAATGTAAAGGCATTCAAATGTTAAATGTCGAATGGTTAATGGTGTTATACAGTGTGCTGTGGAAGTATTATGGCGACCTCTAGTGAATCTTATGTCACTACACCATTACAAACTAAAGTAAAACTGTAAAAGTGAACTTTACCAGAGCAGGTGCAAAAGAAAACCTTGTAAACGTGCAAAAACAAGCTGAGGGGTGCACATTTACTTATACTACTTTTTTAAACTACTCATGTAATGTAGTTTAATCCCATTAGCAAATCTCTCTGATAAAACAAGAGACAGGAAAATATTTTCAAAGAGTCAGTTGATCTCAGCCTAGCTGAAAGTCGCGTTTGCTTGGTTGTGTGTCTTTGCCTCACTGAGGTCGTTCCTGGTGCCCAGGATGATGATCACAGCATCCTGGCCCTCCAGGGTCTTCTTCACGTCGTCTTTGTTCAGAACGTCTCCCACCACCACCCTGGACGCCCTGTGGTCAGCGGGCAGCTTGGATGGGTCTCGCACCAGCACCGTCACGTTGTATCCTGGAGAAGGAAACATGGAGGTGAAGGAGATCCCTGTGAGCTTAATGTTACACTTGGAAAGGTGGCAGATGATTTTAGAATATACAGACCAGCTTTCATCTAGAGGCCATCAAGAGATTATTTGTACAGCATTCTAGTATTCTTAGTCAAATAAAAAAATCTGCCTGCTAATATGACATCAGATATTACTCTGAAGGATTGTGCAGCTCAGTTGGAAGCAGAAGTACTCGTGCGTACGATATCAAATTTTACAGACACTACAGCACTTTTTTTGTGAAATGAAACCACGTTGGGACTGTTTCTCCCGCTCGACCATGACTCTTTGTTCTTGGCAGCAGTGTAGATGCAAACGTTTGATGTCACCTGCCATAAAAAACAGCACAGCATAGACAAATAGCCCTCATAGTGGAACTACCTCTTTCAATTGGTCAGTTTGCATGTGCTTTAAACCTACCAAGACCCACATTTAAACACAGCAGGATGACCTGTTTCAAATGAATAGTGTCATCAAACTGAAACTGGATGAAATCATCTTTTCAAGAAGTTACTATAACTTATAACTGTGGCAGTGTTGTGAGACTCTGTGATCCCACCCGTCCTGCACAGGCAAGATAGTGAACATCATTCTGATATCAGCTCTCTGTTATCAGGCCGCTGTGACTCAGCACAATGCTGACCTATTACGTCAAACATGACTCAACAGTTTTTTGTCCATAGTGAGAAGGGACGGGGAAATGAAATCATTTAAATTAAATTAATATACTTATGACATTATGTGTTTGTGTGCCGGTTCTGTATGTAAGCAGGTGCTCTCTTTACCTTTCTACACTCATGTATTCAGGTTTGTTCCTGTAATCTGTCACAAGTCAACAGGGAAACAGATTTCTTCACACCTTACGTCTGATTAGACCCAGATGGTCAGACTAAGTTTTAATTGATTTTACTGCACAGAGAGAACAAAGTAAAAGTAAGTAAAAGGAGGATAACCTCTTGGGAGTTCCTGTCATGTAATCAATAATCAATGAAGAGTCTGCTGATCACTAAGCAGCAGCTGGACAATGAGAATACAAATTTTAGGAACTCTTGGTCTGTAAAATTTTGGATATATTGATCATATATACTGATATTTCTTGTTCAACATTAGCTGATAATATTGGCTCTAAACAATTTATAACAATGATATGTTGAGACTATAAATGTGATGCTGCACAACATAAAGGAACAGGACGGATGCCATAAAGTAGCTTTATGGCTTAACTTCAAGTTAATGTTTTTACTGTGACTAAAGGGGAAGATACAAAGGTGGAAGTCTATATTTTATTCTAAGTTCGTCTGGGTTTTTAAATTAGAGGTGGGTGACATGAATTTAAAACTATACTGTGATATTTTATTTGCAGTAACGATATAAATGAGAGCCGTTAAAACACAAACATTGATGCAAAAAATATAAAACATAATCCTGATAATCATCATATAGTAAACTCCAATAAAAAAAGTTTAATCACAAGTTAAAATTCCAGTGAAAATGCAAATCTTCTTTATAAAAATTAAAATTGGACGAGTTTAATCCTCTTTAAATTCTTAATACTTTTTTGAAAATTTCAATTCTCTTTTTTTCTCTTTACTTTTAAACGTGATGTAAAATGATGATGTATAGACAATATTTTCTTATATTGGTTGCATTGACTGACATCTGTCTGTCTCAGCTTCTTTCATTCTCACCTGCTGCCACTGCCTGCGGGAGGGTCGCGAGGCCGCTCATCCCCGTGGCTCCAAACATCGCGACGTTTTTGATCGAGTCCGACATTGTTGTGAAGAAGTGAAGTTTGATGTGTGACGGTCCAGAGAGGTGAACACTTTCTCTGTCAGTCCAGAGTCACATTAGACGGATAAGAGCCGAAGAGCAGCACTTCCGCCCCCAGACTCCTCCTCACACTCAGTTAAAGGGACACTCCGGCTTTAGTACGCACACAGGGACTCTAGTGAGGTGAGGTAATTCACCTAAAATTCAACTAAAACTAAGAAGAGAGAACATATTACTCCAGTTCTAGCTTCACTACACTGGCTCCCAGTTGTTTTTAGGATTGATTTTAAAATTCTCTTACTAGTTTATAAATGTCCTGCTTAGATATGTTCCAAACTGTCCCCTCAGGTCTTCAAGTGCTGACCTGCTCGAGGTGCCTTCAATGACATATAAAAAACACGGTGAAGCAGCATTCTGCTGCTACGGACCGAGAGCATGGAATAAACTGCCATGACACCTAAGACAGGCAGCCTCTGTCGATAGCTTTAAAGCACAGCTCAAGACCCACTTGTTCACTCTTGCTTTTAGCTGATTTT
>CAAKHC010002629.1:5409-21023 GCA_901007825.1 Macroramphosus scolopax
TCACAGCGCTTCCTTTAATACTCTGCTGGTTTGCCCTTTAATTTCACCTCTGCTGTGAGTCTGCCTCGCGGCCCGCAAATACAACTTGACCTGTGACAAGTTTGTCAGAAGAACCAATGGTATTTTTTCTAGACAAAAAGGTAGTTCCAAGTTTATTTAAAATGAAATGTTCATGTTGTCTGTCTCGGAATCGTGGGGCCATTACGTACCTGAATCACTGGAAACACAACACAGGCTTGTACAACTGAACAGGAAAAGTGAATTCAGTTTTATATGTGTGTTTCACTGCATTGAAGCATTTTGCCAGAGAAGAGGACAAAGTCTACAGCCATGCTAGCAGCTCTTTGAGACTGCAGCGGTGATGAATACCAACATTAGCTTCCTAACACGCTAACAATAAAGATGAAAACATCATGATGTTCAGCAGTAGGGATGAATAATTGTTTTATATGAATCTGGATGGGCCTTACAAGCAAACCCAACAACTGCCCTAGTAATATTCATTGCCCTCTGGGACGTTCAAACTAAGTTTTACTTGTCTTTATTGTAGATTGACTCGCGGTTGTGCTAATGTTAGCTGTTTTCTGTTGCATTCGCTGTATTGCCGGTAACACTCACTTGACAGTTGGAATTATTTTCAGTTTCCTTTTTTGATAATAATATTGATATTTGGCGTCAGTGTATCCCTAACAAATTGCAAGAAGAAGTATCGTAATATATTAGAGTTAATTTGTCCCAGCCCTACTAAGCAGGTATAATGTTGAGCATGTTTACCCCTAGCTTGCGCACATTAGCAACAATGCTAACATAACTGCTAACATTGCCTGCAATGTTGCTACCCATAGATCCTATCACTTCATCACATAGGCCTTGTTTCTGAGACTTTTAAAAAATAACCAAATGCCAGCCTCATTCTGGTTGTGGCTGATAGCTAAAGTTAGTCAAATCCGTATGATTTGATATTTCGACCAAAGTAGTGGACAAAACGTCTGACGTCTGCCATTCGTGGAGCTGTGATGCTAATGTGGCTAGAATAGAACAAGATCGTTGGATGTACTGTGTAGGGTAATTTCTGTTCCATCTGTTGCGATACCAAAGGCTACACTCCCTGTCATAATTTAGCCCTGAAGGAAATCAGTTGCAGCACATAAGGTGAGGTACATCACCCTGCTGTGTAAACCAAATCTTACAAGCTTTGAATGGAACATTCTGCATGAATTCCTGTTTTATTATCAGCATCTCATAGGCTCTGCCCAGCCCAATAAACTGCAGACTCACATTGGAATGTCTACCTGTCCCCACTGTGATGACGTGCAACCTTGCAATATCTATATAAAAAGCTCTCTATGTCTCTTCATATCTCGGAGGGAGCTGAAATCCTCCCGGCCGTTTGCCTCAAGAAAGATTGGGGGTCCTGCAGAGCAGCTGGTACAACCGGCCCTAAATGACAGACATCGAATAGGAACATCCAAGTTCCTCTGAAGAGCAGCTACGTCTGCAAGCAATTTGCATCAATGTTTTAACAGAGTGTGTGTCCACTCAGTCAAATAAATACTGAAAGTAATGAGTGCAGCACATTCTGATGCAAAAACAATCAAGTGAAGTACGCCACATATGGTTGTTAGCAATTCAACATGAATTCATGGAAAATGTTACAACTTCAATTAAGATTGAAACTCATCCCGTTACATCCTAGAGGAATGAGGAAGACTTAAAAGCAGCGTGATGGAATTCAGTGACATACGGCCGGATTTGGGATACCAATATCATTGAAATGAGTGCGACAGCCTGCTTGAACTGATAACATATGGCGCTTCAGACAAGCACGGCCATAAGGCCCCATATGGTCAGTATTCCCAACGTTAACGACACAACCAAATCTGGGGTCATTTCTGAGTGTTATTTGCTTCTGTAGGAGGGAGCGGGCTCTGAATTTGGCTCCCTGTCACATCGTCTAGCCAATCTGCGATGGCTGGCAGCGAAAGCTAAAGGAGATTGACTCAGGCTGATCGAAGCGACAGAACAATGACAAGCGTGAGTCAGAGAGGGGTGCTGTGCCATACAGTCGGGGCTGCTCGGCATGCAGGCGTCTCTTGAGTCAGGCAAATAAAGCATTGGCACTCTCATATAAAAACACTTTGCATACACAATCTTGTGCAAATCAGCGGTCGGGATTGATACCAAAATTAAATCAACTTCTAGACTGAAACATGATAAAGTAAATACAGCCTTGATTGCCCATCATCTACAAGTTGGAACCAATTGGACCCTGGCAAATCAAGTGTGCAATTGTCTCTCTCAAGCTACATAATTGTGTGGTCCGCTCGAATCACCTTTTCTATGTACGGGCTGCTCTTGCTGAGATGGGAAGAATAACACAATTTAGAACCTGTCGAGTAATCACTTCTTTGCATACAGAGGAGGGATAGGCTGCAGAAGCCTTGATGATGCTGAGATGTAAAGACTATATACCAGTGCTGAATAGATGGAGAACCTCTGGGGCTGTTGCAACAGGAGGATGAAGATACACTCATTTACTTTTTTAGCATTTTTTGTTTCCTCTCCTCTCTCTCTCGCGCTCTCTCTCCCCATTCCAGGATGTTGGCAAGCGCTTCAGGCTTGAAACTCAATTTCTCATCTGTTGAATAGACAGCGATTGCACCGGGCTAACTCAATTGTGAAGATAGTGCAGCAAAAGGTTCTTGAATAGATTGAGGTCTCCACTTTAATACAGCACCACTGTCGCACACATACAAACACGCACCACTATTCCATTTCAACCGCAGCATTTACAAACAAGATGCAACCATAACCATTTATAGTCCAACAACAACAACAAAAAGGCTTAAAATGCATTTAATTGACTAAATTACTGATTGCCTGCTGATGTGTGTGCACAAACTACACATTTTCTATTAAGCCTGCAACCTTCATTAATATTGAAGGTTTTTATATTACCCCGATTCCTTTTACACAGACACAGCCGACGGAAAGACAAACTGAGCGAATGCCTGAATCCAAATATATAATTAAGCATTTCGTCAAGCCCTCCACTGACATCATGTCACGTGTAATGAATTTATAATGGCTATTTTGACATGTGTAAAGACAGCGTTTGTCCCAAGGCAATATGCTTCATATGTTTGCAACTGTTAACATACAGTGGCTCTAGGGGCCACATTTCGATTTACTGTATCACAAAACTCTCTACTGAAAACTTAATTTAGATTCACTTGGCCAGCATGATCCATGTTTCCCTAATATATATATATTTTTTTTTCTTCTTCTTCTTCTTCTTACTATACACTAAAGAACCAGACAGTGGATGGATTCTGTTACTTATATTTCCAAGGTTTTTCAGGGGATAAAGACCTTTCAAGGTTTCAAGCTGTGATGTTATTTACCATGTAATGACACAAATATACCCTGTGAGCACCAGTACATCATTTCTTTATCTATTAGTAATATCATTTGCTCTAAAAACTCTTGATATATTCATATTTAACACAAAGCGAGCCCATTTCTACCAATGTGATGACAAAAATAAAGATGCTGTAAGTCACTATAATGAGCAGCCGATATCTTTTGTAGCTGGTAACTGTAATGATGCACTTGCCTATATAAAAATGAGAAGTGACATCACATTTATCTTACATGTATAACTATACCAACAGCTACATCGAGCAAAACAAAAAAGGATAACTAACACATACACTGTCGGAGAAGAAACTCATTACACAGAATGGTTGGCTTGGAGTGTAAATTGTGCTTTGATGTAGCTAGCAGTATCAAACACACACTCATTTTGCCCTGGACAACGCTAACATATTCCAGTTTAGACAGCATTTCCAAAGCATTACTTTAGAAAGTTCCCGTAGCTGGTCAATGACTTTGCAGGAGAAAGCACACTGACTGCAAGCTATCTACAAGCTAGCGTTAGCGGTTAGCCACCTGCTTCTCATTGACAAAACACTGCTACAACACACACAAGTTCACTCTTATCTACAACAAATTGTATACTTACATGTCCCTGGTCTGCAGGTATTCCACGCGAAGTTGGAAGTGTGCCCTCGTTTAGAAGAAGTCTCCAGGTTAATCCTGCCTTGAACGGACCAAAGTTGGAGAAACAGTCTGTCTTGAAGTGGTTAGCATACACCAACAGTTTTTTGCTAACTTCAGCAGGGACGTTGCCTTCAAAAATGAATTCAAGCCATGCTGCTCTTCTGTCCTCTGCTGCTGGGACAAGATGAAGTGATTTGTGCTCATTTTTACAGCCAACAACAGAACACTTTCCATAGCGCTTCTACTCCTAACAGGTGCTTCCCAATCGATACAAAAATGGCGGATATTCGAGAAGTGACCGCTGTACCTGGTGGGTGGAGACATGGTAACTTCACGGTCTGACGGGAGGGTGGGAATATGCAAATATTTGGGCGGAACGCGTCGCAGAACCCTGCCGATTTAGAACAGCTCACCCGGAGACTGAAGGCAGGATACATCCAGAAAAACTCAAAATTGCATGTATAGATTTTTTTCAGTATGTATGCGTGTGGAGGCACCAGAGACACAAGATAACAGCCCAAATCCCAGCAAAAGTGATTTTTTTCATAAGTATCTCAAAATAGACTTATGGCTTAAAGTCTGGCTCAAAACTACGCAACTACTAGCTCTTTCATTCGGTGAGGTAGACTGGTCGGTATATTCCAGAGTAGCTTTTGTTTGCATATATCATCCTCCAAATCAGTTCATACTGCTACGGGAATAACAGGCGGTTTTGAAAACAGCGACAGCTTTGGCAAAAAGCCATAAGTTTGGCTGGGATTGACCTCCCAGCCTGGGATGAAAGACCTGCCAAAGGTCAGGTGATTGATAGCTTGGACCTTCAATGAAAAAATGAAAGAGAAGCTAAGAGGATGATGAGAAATGAAGGGATTAATATTTATAAATGACTCTGCTTAAGAGACCCCCAAAACCAATTTGGAAAAAAAGACATTTAGATGATAAATATATAAATCATTTAAATACACAAAGAAATGTTGTATAAATACATATTACAAAATCGGTAATTAATCTTGTATTAATTTGTATTATATATATTTTTCATTTTATTATTTTTTCCTTTCTTATTCTTTATTTATTGACTATATTCCCACATTTGTGTTTACGTATTTATTCACGTTTATTTATATTTCCACATTCATTTTCATATTTCTTTACGGATCTTTTCTTTAATGGCACTCCTTTGACTCCATGCAGTTAGTCTTCGTCTTCTTTACTTTACCAGTTGGATGTTTGTCTTTTAATGATGTGTGTTGTTCAACATTGCTTTTTGACTGAACAACTATGTTGCTGTCTAATGTTCTTTGTTCATGACACTTCCGATTACATTTGTTTATGTGTATTGTGTACATCAGTGACTTAAAACAAAATCATCTCAGCGTTCATCAGCAGTCAGCTCGAGAGTGGAAAAAAACCTAAATGTTAGATTACATCCTTGGTCCTGGAATTTATAAGTCGGTTCCTGTGACAGTGAAAAACCATAAGGAGCAGAAAATATAAGATGACAGGCCATAACTTAAACATAGCTTTTTTTTGCTGTTGGTGCTTGTTACTCTCTCAAAGCGTGGGCAGAGGAGCACAGGCAACATATCAAATTTAATTACCTTTCAGCTTGCCTCATCAAGTCAGAGCTTCAATGAAGACAGATTGTTCCTGTTCCTCCGAACCTTTAAAGCCACAAACACCACATGGTTCTTTTTCTAATCTTTTTGAGTTATTTCCCTACTTCTATTATGGCCCCTTAACAGGAAAATGTGCTTTTATTGAATAGCATTTCATCTCGGGGCCCCATTCCTCATCTTAATACACAGATGAGACCTCTACGTCTTAAGGTAAAGCAGCACCACAAGGTTGCAATTTGGATTACATCTGAGGAATAACAACGTGTTTACCATGTACCTCCATGGCAATCTTTCAGTTTTATGTTGCGAGTGCCAGTTGCCTTCCTATTTTATTGGGTATTAGTTTTGTTTTATGGAGCAATTTCCACATCCTGCCCTTGATGATAGTGGCCTCACTCTCTGTTAGCACCAGCTGAGCGGGCCTGCTGATGAACACACAGCACGAAGGGGTGATTATGGAGTGCTAAACTAATGATTGCCAATGAGAGGCTGTTCTCACCACTGAGCGAATTCATTTCTCTGTCACTGGGAGTTAATAGCTCCTTTTAAGGAGATGAAATCTGGTCACTTGGGAGAGCCATCCTGAAAGGCTGCATTTAGCCTTTTCCATTTGTATAAAGCCCCTGTTTCTGTAATACCACTGCCTATAGACATAATGCACTCTGTATATTATGACACACATTCTGGGATTCTGATATCAGATCCATCAACAGTACTTATACGGGAATTTATTGAACTTGTCAGGGGGGAAGTGGTAAACTGAAGGGACTATTAGGCGTGTCACCTGTGAGTGATCATTGCCTGGTCTCTTTAATACTCGCCCTCCGTATTTTGCTCGCACGTCCAAAGGTTGTGTACGGGAGCCAAACCGACGGGAGGATGGGGTGACATGTAGCCGTGTTATGAAGCACTTAGTGATAGACCCATTTTACTGCCCATGCATCAAGAGGTCCTTAACCTCCTGTTTGTGGGTTTTTCATTATTAATGTAGCTGTAAAGTTTGCACCGGCGTAACGATGGGAGCGCCGATCCGCCGCGGACAATGTTAGGCACCTAAACGGCAATGCCAGAGCACATTTGCTGCATTGAGTACTGGGTAAACATTTATGAATGATTTAGGAGTGCAGGCTTGAATTGGTAAAGCACTGCAGCTGCTTTGTGGAGCTCGCAGCTGCTCCCCGGACACATTTCCACCTTAACACTATTCTTCACAAGCCTACTTGAGACCTTTTTTTTTCTCATAGCTAAATAAGATGCCTCGCAGTTTCCAAATACGCTTCTATTATTCCTCGAACTAAGTATTTGATAACAAGCTGAAAATACATTGAGAGGCTGTGAAACTGCTTTACTATAACAGGGAATCTGTGCCAGGTGAGAGCTGAGAGCACGCTGATAATTATTGTGATGTAGTCATGAGGCAGATCTCACTTCCTCTACATTTAGCTGAATGGCAGCTGTACTTGAGGTGTCCCCCGTGAGGAAGGGAACAGATTTTTGTCCTATTTTAAGCACATCGACGGGTAACTCGCTGAAGGTGAGACAAAGGAGTTTGATCTCACACACTACTAATATTATCAGCTTATACAACACTCAGGAAATCATCGCCGGAGGAAAGACAATCATGAAAAAGGTTCCTACAACAGTCAGAGCATAAGGAAGGAATGAACATTAAAGTGACGTTGAGTTATGATAAGTAGGCTACTGATGGCAGTGTGTCCAAAATATTGATTTGATGCCACAGCCCACAGTAACAGCTGTTTGTCTCAAGAATGTGTTTACATCCTTTGGTAGATCTATTATAACAAACCAAAAACATTAAGTATATATACAGCAGCATCCTTACGAGCCGTAAAATCTATATTTAACGACTAATCAGGACTAATCAATTTTGCTTTAAAAGTGCAGTTTGTAGGTGATCCGAACACTCAAAAAACCAATAGGGGGCATATTTACAGAGAGTCTGGTGTCCCATCGTATTGTGGGAAACGAGGAGCTGGTAATTCCACCTTTTACGAGCTGACGGTGAAACTCTCACAGAAATGTGACAACTTACTGTAAATCATCGTTTAGTGGCTGTAACAGAAGAAGAGACATCGGCGCACCGACGTCATCTCCAATGTGCATTCTCCAGAGTGATACGATCGTCAACATCGTGCTTGTGTGCAACATGCATTAAGTATAAACTTTGATTCTTTGCAAGGCGCTTACCAGTGCATGCAGCTGTGTCCCTGCATCGATCAACCTTGCCCCCCTTCGCAATAAGCATGCTTTAAATAAAGCATGCCTTTGAAATGATTCGAATTAAAAAAAAGGTATTTGGCAGCAAATGCAAGTGCAGCACACCTAAGCAAAACACCAACTATTAAAACACAGATAACATTAAATCAGTTGGAGCAAAAGCCATTAAAAGGAGACAGTTAATTGCACATTGTATTTCTTTATCTCCCCCAAATTTATATTCAAGCAGTGTCGCTGGTTACAAGGAAAAAGGGAAGTAATTCTGGTGCATGGGTGTAATATTTCTGATAAAATTGGTTATAATACAACAATATTTCATCATGTGTGTGTTTTTATTGCTACTCCCAGAAATACTGCTGTTGCTTGGCCACTTATGAGATGGACCTTTTCCACAGTTTGGCTCACAGCTCGCTCTCATATTTCCTTTTTATCACAACCACAGCTTATGACCTCAGCTCTGATTTGCGCTTCAGGGGATCTTTAAAGAAACCTCAGTAAGCATGACTCTCTGTCAGACTGCCTGTGTCCATCCGTGTTAATATACTGGAAATAATATTTTCACGGTAGACGGATATTTTGCAGGACATCACCAAAGCAGGAAAAGCAATGTGGAAATGCAACAAACAATTTTTTATGTTGGCGCAGAGCAATACTGAAAACTAAAATAATATCACAGTTCAAAATTGTTATTTTTTTTCATGTTTCATTCCTACATTGTTTCTTGCAGGTTTTGGGCAATCAAAGAATGTATAAGCTGGCCAAAATGTGCAGAGGCTTACCGTGACAGCTACTTTTGATTTTTCAACACTGTCAACTGTTAACAAATTGATTTTATGTTTCCTCAATGTGTTGCATGATTTGTTTGCTTGGCAAACAAATATATAATGCAGCTTTTAGGAAACTGACAATTTTAAGCAGCAAGATTTTGAAATTAAATGAAAAAAGGTCTATGACCGTCTAGCGTGAAGTTGTTCGTAAACTACGACTTCAAGTCAATTACAGGAGGAAGAAGGGCCATTAAATCACATTTAAATCAGTTAATCAATTTCAGTTGTAGGTTTAATCTACTTCACTAGAGCTCTGGAGAAAGATCACAGTAGAGCCAAAGCTCCTTCGCGCTACAGTGAGTCACTGTCGCTGGGTGAAGAGCTCTGGAGAAAAATGCAAGTAGAGCCAAGCCTCCTTCATGCTACAGTGAGTCACTGTCTCTTGGTGAAGAGCTCTGGAGAAAGATCACAGTTGAAGCAAAGGCTCCTTCCTTCTAAAGTGACTCGCTGTCTCTTGGTGAAGAGCTATGGAGAACAATCACAGTAGATCCAAAGCTCCTTCACGCTACAGTGAGTCACTGTCTCTTTGTAAAGAGCTCTGGAGAAAGATCACAGTAGAGCCAAAGCTCCTTCACTCTACAGTGAGTCACTGTCGCTGGGTGAAGAGCTCTGGACAAAGATCACAGTAGAGCCAAGGCTCCTTCATGCTACAGTGACTAACTGTCGCCGATTAAGGAACAAACTGGCATTAAGAGACACTAAGGTCTGGGGTTAGCTTGTTAGTATCAATACAAATTGTACCTTTAAGAGTGTACTCGTATTGAACCGTGATGAATAAGCCATTAGGTGTAGGAATGTGTCAAAAGTTGTACTGGCCTCCCCTGACTTCATGGTCAAACATGCATTTGTTGGTAAATGATTGATAATCTGATCAGGTGCTTTCTCTATGAACCCTTTGTACCCCTGATCCATAATTCATACCCTCCATACTGTACTGTACGTTTTGAGAGGTCCGTCCACCCTCATTAGAGTGAAAAGCACCTCTCCTCTCGAATCATGAGGAGGCAGCTGATGCTCCGATATCCCAAACCAGACGAACAAAATATGATACATTATTTAAGAGTATCGATCACATTCGTGGAATGCAGGGAAAAAATAGCCGCTTAAATGGAAGTCACGCTCGGCTCATGGCCCTCTCTGTTTGATGTGTTTCGGCCTTTCAAGAGAACATAAGCAGATCAAAGGGTAACCAGAGCAGCTAAGATAGAGAGGGAGGTATGTGTGAATGAACGGAGGAATTCCTCCGAAAGGGAATGGCCTCACTTCTGTCCGAATCCCAGCGCCAAAGGGGGAGATGTAGAGGCTCACTATGATATATGTGCAAACACATTTACTCAGTGGCACTTTGATGGCTCTCTTTGTGTTGCCCATTGGAATACTCATACACCTGTTTTTTTTTTTTTTACCTTTCTATGCTGGTTGGCAGTGATGGTTGAAAAGTGGTGGCAATTGTACAGGTCAAGAACTGGAGGGGATCCATAACATTTCCAGCAGGAATACAGGGGCCAATTTAAAAAAAAAAGGAGGGCTCCTAGAAATACTCTTTCAGGAGGCCAAGAATTTCTGGCTTTGGCGCCTGAAGGTATAAAATTTTACTAAACTAGTTCCAGCAAAATATAAACGACATGGTTAGGACACAGTCGGTATCAAACAACGATGCTCACAGCTTGCCAAATAGCAGCACGACCACATGCCCCTTGTGTCTTATACCTCTCTTTGACGTCTCTATCTAAGAGCAGCAGGCGTTTTAAGTGACACCGATGTAAATCCATTTACGTCAATATGACACGCAATTGACTTCTGGCATCGATAGAGAGAAAGTCCATGTTGTGTGCAGGTGAATGGGCGGAAGAAAAATGGACTTGCACCACTTACACCCCCCCCTACCACCAAGCTGTGACTCTCAGCGTACTTCCAGTGTGTATATTGAGCATGTATGGCTTATTTTTGGGAGTTGGCTCAAACAAATGAGAAAGCGTGCTTTGTACGTCGGTAACGGAAGCTGAGAAAGACGCAACGTACTTCACTCTTGTACGTCATTCTTTTAATATTCTCTAACTTCTGATCAGCTTCCTCCAAACTGGATAAAAGCAGTGTGAATGTGCACACTGAACACACTAAACACATTAAAATTAACAAGGTTATAGATATATATTCAACTTGGACATTTTTCCTTTAATGTTATTTATTTAATGTCTTATTTCAGCCCGAACAGACGCTGCGTCTGGGATTGCACAAGAAATATCACTTTTATTTTTCAAATATAATCAAGAACCCATTTTTATAAAGAGACAGTAATAATTTATTTCTGCCTCTAATAGCCTATATATCACCGGCAGGGTGTATATTTCATTTTCCTGAAGCATGAAGGCGAATAGAAATCTTAATGATTTGTTCTTGCTAGCATAATTTTAATTATGGATTTTCCTCTACATGATCGATTCGGAGGGAGCCATGGTAATACACGTTGTACATTCCACTGTATTAATTATTTGATATCCATTAAATTTTTATGATTAATGTTCTGGAAAGAATCAGTTTCTCTAAGCCCCTTGGTTTTATTGCAGACTAAATTAGGGGTTTTACTCCCTTTTGTAAGAGATATAGCCATATATTGTAGCAAAGCTTTGCCTGTCATGAGGAATGGAGCAATTTGGTATTGATTATAAGGGAATTTTAAATTGAGAGAAAGGGTCCTCGAAGGGAGATTTTAAAGATGTTCTATGTCTCACAAGATGGGGAATTAGATTTCACCATTCAGTCATTGTTCTGTGTCGCTACCTCACTGCCTTACACGACATTCTCCTTGCAGTCTGTATAGTTTCCAACATGAGGAAGCAATCTTACAAATAGAGCACATTTCCACGTATCCTGTATTTAAAGTAATTGCATATAAAAGGCAACTAATTTGTTTTCCCAGTTAAATTGCATTAGCATTAATCACTCGTCAATTTTTTTTTTGAATAGAATAAAAGCTTTATATTTCTGCAAAGTACTGCTGTAAAACAACTGATGAGATGATGAGAGATTGTTTTCCACGGCAGCGGTTTAAGCCGGTTCGGGTATATTGGAGAAGTCTGACAGTAACCGGAGCGATGACCTGTAACCTGCAAACAATACAGAAATCACAAGCTACACTAGCAGAGGGAGTCAAAAATCCCATCTGCAGCAAAGCAACGGCTAACAACAGAAGTTCCCTTCTTGTTATTCAACCGTTTTTGCACAAATCACTGCACACAAAAAAAAACAATTCCATGCATCCCTATAGGGTGAGTTGAATTAGCTGACTCAGCTGAATAAAAAAACACAAAACACTAAATGAAATAAAAAAAATGACATGATGGGTGATCGGCAACAAACACACATTCAACAGAGACAGAAATAACCTGGAACTAGAATACAAAATCAGGTAACAGGACACAGGTGGGAGCTGATTGGCTGAGGAGACAAAGTGAACGAGACAGGGCTGATAGCGGACGAGCTGCGGGTGACGGCGATAACAATAAATGACAGGAAGTAAAAACAACAGGCACTGACAAAAGAGAAAAAGCTACAATATAAAATACTAAAACACACAACTAAGTTTAGTTCAACGTTGCATATCAAACAAAACTTTATTCACTCCATTCATGACACATTTCATGTAATTGTGCTCTCTTGACACAACACATGTACAAGCCTTTCCATCAAGACTGTGTGATAAGGTCACTATGTATATGACGAATGTTAAAGCGTCACCAGAGATGATGATGATATGATAAACAAACAGGTAGAATCACCTCCAGCCTGCTAAAAATCATATTTCATCCACCGAGCAGGTGCCGCGAATAGTCCAATCTATAACCAAGTATCCTGATTGTGTATCTGATCGGGGAGGACCGCGGCGCCTTCCTATCTCCTAACACGGAGGTGTTGGAGGGCAGTGCTGTGCACGGCGAGATACGGGACCAGGCGACAACAGGAGAATAATGAGCCAACAAACCTGAGATTTGTAAATCCTAACGATTCCGGAGTGGAAAGGCCCCTTGTTTCATTCTCCCCCGACTGCAGAGTGGCGTGAATCTCGTCGGCTAGAAGAACTACAGGTATCACACTCTCCTCTGATTGTCTCACACACCTTCACTGTCAATCAGAATGCTGCAGGAAAAGGTGCCTGCAGGAGTTAACCTGAGGGCTTTGGGGAAAAAAAAAGAAATGGTGTTAATAATCTAACATGCAGATAATTCGCCACATTTATTCATTTGCCAAGTAGTCATATAGCTCACGATTTGCATGCTCAGACATCCACGGTGGCAGTTGAGCAGTAAGATGAGCCTCGAGGCGGCTCAGCTCATCAAACTACTGTCACATGAAGAAAAAAAGAAAGGGGACAGTTTTTTTTAATTTATCTTTGAAGTGTTCACATCTCTGCTTGTCTCACACATGTAACTGTTCTGCTGGGAATAGCTTTGGTACAATTTTGCCGCGGCACGTTTTGACGTGAGTGTATTATTCTCAATGTCACCTAGTTCTCAGCGTTCTGACGAGCGCAGGCAAAAAAAAAAAAGAAGAAGAAGAAAAAACCCACTGTTTTTTCTTCCTCTGTCGCCGTTGTTGATCGCCGATCTTGCCGCAGACAAGCCGCAGTGAAAAGTTCTGCTCCTCTCAATCACAGCCCTCCCTCGGCCTTCAGTTAAAATAACCGGAGTGCTTTGTGTAAAAGTGCATTACACGGCCGCCGTCCTTTTGTATCTGCGAATCAGAGAGAATGTGATCCACTCTCGTCTCTGCCAACAATACCCACAACAGCGACGTAGTGTTTTCTTCAGAGGAGCAATTGTCACTTCATCTTTAAGCTTCAGCGTCTCCTGACAAAATATTTATCTCACCATAGCACGAGCACTATTGTGGGCTCGGGGTGTGTAGACATAAATTGCATTTTTATGTAGTTCTATTGAGGAGTCGGTTGGGACTAAAATGCTATTTCAGAAAATCTTACTCTGCTACATTTACTGCTTACTTGGGATTTCTCTCCAGTCCTCCTAATATTACTCCCATATGACACCCTCCACGCAGCATCGTCCTATCTGCAAGTTCATTATCATCAATAAGTCAAGTATATTCTATCTTTCATCATCATATAATGCATTCTAACCGCAGCACCTTTTTTTTCTTTTGCAATGTAAACCAATTTATTTTCTCCCCTCTATTGCAGATAGTATTAAACAATGCCCTAAATGTAGAGGCTGTCTGAATGGGAATGATTTATTACAAAGAGAGGATGTCTGTGCTTCGGTTTGCAGAGCTCTGCAGTGTAAAATAACCTCATTTATATTCTATATTGCCCGGGCTACCTCACTTAATATTCCTGTCAGTAGTCTTATGCCTTCTGTTGGCTTCGCCTGCAATAAAAGCCGCAGCCTTTTGAAAAGTGTACAAACAATATTAAACGTGTTTTATCAGATTAGTGCGATGCAGTGGGAACACCTTTTAATGCAGAGCAACCGGGGGTCAAGTGAGCCGCGGAGCGAGCGGTGTAGATCTGCATCGACGTGCTGCAGGCGTCAGCGTCACTCAGAATAAGACATGTGACAGAACGCCACTCGTCATCGTGTTGCCTGCATGTTACCTTCACAGCATCTCAAAGTGCATGACAAGTAAACATGTGCTTGTCTGGTTTGGGGAACTGATTATTTGGTTAATCACTCAGTTGATGGATTGCTGCTTTTCTTTCCTCATAGTGTTTTTTTCTGTCCCCTCACAAACAAGAAAGCACTTGAAGATGTTATCTTAAGCCCTGCGATCACCATTTTTCAACTGTTTGACATTTTTCCGACCTAATGATGAATCATTTATTTGATTAACATCTGCTGGTGCTGTTATGAAAATGCTCACAATGATCTGAGGACACAGTTTTTATTTGATAGCATGCCTTAAGTTATTGTGTCTTCCAAAGGAGCTCGTACTTTCACCCACGTCTGTTGGTTTGTTTGTCTTGTTAGCAGGATGACACACACACAAAAAAACTACCAAGAGGATCCTTTGTAGACTTGGTGGGGGGATGTAGCATTGGCCGAGGAACAAACCATTACATTTTCAGAGAGATCCATTTAACATAGTTCAGAACTGCACTTTGTTTTGTTTTTTCACATTGGAGGCTGTTGGAGATTTGTGCTCTCCAAGTGCTTAACTCTTAGCAGGATTATGCAAAAACTTCCAAGCTGATTCTCTTTAAATTTGGTGGAAGAGTGCAGCATTGGCCAAGGAGGGACCTCGTACATTCTGGGGCGGATCCATTTAACATAGTGGAAAAACTGTTATTTTTTACATTGGCTTTGGTGCAGCTCGGCAATGTGCCCTTCAAGTTATAACTGCATTTTTTTAAAGAATTAAAAACCACAAAGTCTTCACATCCCAACATGCATTTCACACAATCTTTCAAGACAATGTATTAATTACACACTCTCATGGTGTGGTCTGGTTTCCAGCATGAATCCCCTCTTCACGCCACCATACACAATAATCCGCCCCCATGTCATCACTCTTCCTCTTTAATTAGCTAAGTCTAATTGCTGGACTAATTGCTCTTTATGAACTACAAGACTACATTGAATGCCCGCGCTGCCGCCGCAGCATCATCTCTCACTTCCGCCGAAACGGATAATTATGACAAGAATTGATTTACAACGGCGAAGAAGATGTGACGAAGCATTTCCCGAGGAAAAGTCCCACTGTTTGTTTGAATTATTTAACATTTTATCATCATTCTTTCCACTTACTAAAGTGTTCTCAAGTGACACAAAGCTGAATCTCAGAAAAAAATATAAATGATGAACACAAACAATTATGCACAAGCAGCAATATGGATGAAATCAAATGGCGGGTAAGT
>CAAKHC010002629.1:43513-57980 GCA_901007825.1 Macroramphosus scolopax
GGGGGGGGGGGGGCTATCTATATAAATGCATGGACACGCACATGTGTGTCAGTGCAGCCATGTGTCACATCCAACATATGCTCCCCAGCAGCTCTCTCTTTGCAGGGAGGCTGGGCCGCGGAACACAGCAGGAACCCTCCATGAGCTGATCCAGGGGGACAACCAGGAACACGGTCCTGGGGGGGCCACACGGTTCAGCCTGGGGGCCTGGACGAGGCTGGAGATCTGTTTGTGTCCTCGCAGTCACTGTCTTGTGTGAGCAGGGAGACGGTTATATCCCCGCAGATCTGCAAACAAAAGCGCATTACTGAACATTCCGGTGCATTTCCATGAAAGAAGAGAAACATATGCAGTGATAATATCTATTATAGTGCATTTTGATCCGGATAAAAGTTTACTCAAGAATGGGTTATTGGCCTTGGCAGAGGTCTGGCGCTCTCAAAGTCCACTTCTAATTTGTTTTTGATTACGTAACAACTACCAGCCCAATTTTCACGATCCTCGGGGGAGGGACGGAGCGCCGACCGGAGCGCAGAGCCCACTTAAATTTGGAGTGGAGCCAAATCCTGGGGCAGATCCAGTATTTTCTTCCTCCTTTAACACTGGGATTAGTACGTGTTTTGACATTTTCTTGAATTTCCCAGGAAATATCGCAGCGACCGTTATGAAACAAATCAGGCTATTGTATGCAGGATTGAGTGCGGCACTGCACGATAAATATTTCAGAGTGGGCTGTTGGCCTTGGCGGAGGTTCGCGCTCTCCAAGTGCACTTCTAGTTTCTGGATATGCTGACACATCTATAACGCCGTAAAGTAGGCCACGTTCCCGTCGACGTTTTCTTTTCCTGATTTATAAGCTAATTCACGTCAACCTCTCCGCACATTCCGTGTCACAGCGGTGTGTTGCACTAAAACGCACCTCCTATTGACATGATGACTTGTGCCGTTTAACATCTAATCTGATTTGTAGTCTCAACGTTTTAAACCTCAAGCGGAGACGAGGTGCTGCCTCCAGACAGCTGACAGTTTCTGGCACTTCCATCTGCTCCCGCCGAAGCCACAAAAGCCTTTAAACAACTTTCAACACATGCGAAGCACGTTGATGCGTAAAATAGACGGAGTTCCCCTTTAAGATGTGGCATGAACCCTCGACGAGAAAAACCCTCAAATGTCACCGCCGCAGCCTCAGCAGATCTCCGGCCAACAGACACAATGAGTGACGCAGAGGGGCTTTGCCGCTGTAATGTGCAAACACCGGCGTTCGAGCCGCCCTGGCTGCAGCCTGCGCTCGCCTCTCTCTGCCTCTGCAAACTTGGAGAGCAGCACCCAAAAGCTGTGTGTGCAGTTACACGTCTCTAATCCTGTAATTACTGGCCCATCAGCGCCTAGTGAAACCATAATTGGAACCAGCTGTCTATTTGTTTTGTCTTTTCCTTTCCCAATTTCTGCGCTGTGAACAATTTGACATTTGCCAACACGTCTCCGGACCTCCAATAGAGTCTGTTTTCCTGATCGAGTGTGGACAAGCTCGGTCCAAATTACATTTGTCCTGGACCGTGTGCCAGAAACGGGAGGGGAGGAGGGGAGGGGGGCGGCGTCAAGTATGGCGAGATGGTCTCGAATGATTCCAAAGGAGACGGTGTTTGGCTAAGACAGACGTGAGGTCCAGCTGTGCGCCGAGTCTTCAGACAGACACGGACACGCATGAACACGAGGATACGTCAACTTACAGGAGCAAAGATGGAAGAGACTGAAAGTTAGCTGACAGAAACACATTCTGCAGTAAAACCTCGAGGTATTTACTGTCTGTCTGTGTATTGTTTCCCCCTTAAAAGTCTCATTTACCCATTTAACATTTAAAAATTCTCTCTCTCTCTCTCTCTCTCTCTCTCTCTCTCTCTCTCTCTCTCTCTCTCTCTCTCTCTCTCTCTCTCTCCGCACAACAGTTTTACGGTCGATCGCGTCATCCTCCTCGTCTAATGACTTCTCCGATTCCTCCCTCTGATTAGCCAGAAATGAAAGCAGACATGACGGCCTTAATGACATCAATCCCTCTCTCCTAGTACGACTATATACACTCGGTGTTGAAAAAAAAAGCCAGATGAATAACAAACAGAGAGGCAGGCAACACTATCAAGAAATGCAATCATGATGCAATAACACAGTCTGACTAGAGAGATGATTAAAGCTGTTTATGGAGTCCAAATTGAAGCGGTTATTGTTTCGCTCTCCAGTTTAGATTCCTTATTTGCTCGGGTGCGTTTTGTCAAACTGTCTGTGCGACTTTATCTGGGACACTTTTGCATATCGTTTGTTTTTCTTCTTTTTTTTTTTTTTCAAACAACCTTGAGCATCAGCGGTTGGCTCGCGTTGCTTCCCCTCATGTTTAACGTGGCCTCGCTCGCTGTGTGACGGTGTCGTGTGCTAACTGTCCATCAGTCGGAGGAGTCGGAGGAGCTCTCCACAGCCGACGTTACCGTATATATCACAGCACTTTAGTTATCGTTCCTGCAGGCTGGTCAGAAGAACGTATCCAGATGTTTTTACGATCCTCCAGGAGATTCGTCCTCATCCCTCGTCTCTCTGGAGTTGTGCTGCTCTTCCTCGTTCCTCCAGTTTCTTCTCCAGTGTCATTGTTTTGTCCCGATCTGTTGAATATTGGTTGCTGTGCAGAATAAAAGCCATAAAGATAATATTTAATATGTGTTTGCAGCTGGCCTGATAACAGGACACCTGGCTGACTTACTGAATAAAACCATTTGGATGACTTCAGAGAAAGATCACGGTGAGAAGATCCTGAGCGTGAGTGTGAGACTGGATGCAGAACTCAAGGGATTCATAATTTAAAGAAAGGACAGGAGGAGGATGTGCAGGATGACGCTGCACGTCTGATCTAAATTGGCGGTCTGCCGGCTCTAAGTGCACCGACTCTGTCACCTTTTGGTCTCCTAGTGAGACCTGAGAAACAACCAGCTGCACATCCGAGTGTCAATAAATCAATGACATGATTTGAAGCCCATTTAGTGCTTAAAAAGTGAAGAGCAGAATATACATGTTAACGAGACGAGTGTAAACTGACTGGGGGCTACTGGGTCCGTATATCATCATGGTGCCAGCAGCATTCTGGGCCACTTGAAGGTGGCACCTCTGACTGGTTGATCCAGTCCTCTCTGCAAATCAACATCATATAAGAAGAACCTCCTGCACGGAGATCAGCGTCACAACTAACTCCAATTAAAGCTATTTAAAGTCTCATGTATGATCATGAGAATGAGGCTTTATTATCTTGCATTCAATGATGAACATCAACCTATTGCAGTGGTGTTAGTGTTTCTTCATGGTGTTTGATGGTGCACCTTCAGCCAGCGTGGCCACAGGGTTCATATTTGCAATGCTACAAACGCTGTAGCAACGCAGGATAATTTAATAGGTTTGCGAGTGTCGATCCCCAGGAGACGACCTGAGACAGGGAAACCAGGCAGCCCATTCTAATGTATGTTCGGCTCTCTTTCCTCGACTCGGCCGCGACCAGCGCTGATAGGAATGATGGTTTTCATCTGTATCGCTTTTTTCTGAGTGGCGGCAGATGTTCGGCGTTCTCCAGCAGCGCTCCGTTCCGGAGGGAAATCAGGGGGGGAAAAAAAAACGACGCGCTATAAAATTAAACCACTGACACTTCACCGGCCCTGGAACCAAATAGAGCCCAGAGCATCAGCAAGCTGGAGCGAATCCATCATTTCTCATTTTTTAGAGGGTTCCATCTGTGCTAACTTTCATTAACACTGGCTGTATCTGCAGTGAACTGCTTTATAATAGATAAACAGCGGACTACTTACTCACCAGGGCCCATTGGGTTTGATATCACATGAAAACATACAGACTTTATAGGAGTTTATAGGATTAGGAAAACACCCCCATATGGGTAGAAAGCTATCAGTGTCTGTTTTCAACATGTACAAAAGCAATAATAGTTATTTACACGAGTGGCTGCCGCAGTTAATGACACTCCGTCTTTTGCCAAGAAAACAAACTGCATTCTAACTCGGTCTGATTCGGTTATTTCTGTCTCTGAATGGCACAGATGGATCAAATTATTTGCTGGATGACTCATTAAAGTTGTATAATAAGCCCGGAAATGTTCGGCTGCTTTAAAAAAAAAAGGAAAAAACAAACATCTGGTCAGTAAATGGACGAAATCTTCTACAGACAGACAGAACGTTCTGTTTTTAACTTGTTGTTTTTGTGTATTTTCTTTTTTAGAAATGTGGTTTTAAGCCTGGAATGTTATTAAGGTTTAAAATTACATTTACATGGACGGCAGCAACAGTTGCATGGTTGTAAAATATTCCTGTTTATACGCTAAAGAACAAAGTCTGACTCACGACTGAAGAGACTCGATCACATTGCGTCCATTCGCATTTGATTTCCTTCCGACTGCGCGAATAAAAGTTCCTAGCAAACGTCGGTTCCTACCACTAATAACAATGGAAGAGCTGTAGGACTCGTCAGTGTTTGTCCACTGTGATAAAGAAGAAGAATACACATCTTTATTTAACATGATTTATTTTGTAAATGACAGATAACATGTGATTGCAGCGCCGCTCGAGCGACCCGCCAACGCGACGCCTGAATCCTTCGGTCTGAGTCTTAACCCGAAACCGTGTGAACACCGTTGTTCCTGCATGTCTTCCTCGCAGCTCCACATGCCAGCAGAGCTCTTACAAGCGTCCACCTCTGTGCTGCTTGTCAGCCAGATTATCTTTCATCCCCGACACTCGCTGGAAGCTGCGGCGGCATCGCCGGGCGAAACGCTGCGAAAACTCCAAATAGGACGTCGAAGAGGGATTAAGGTGTGAACATGTCTGCTGCACACTTCAGCAACGTGACAGACTGTGATACTCCACACGTCTTGTTTTGATTATGACTTGCTCGTTAGTGGGTTAATATTAGAATCCTGCAGTCCGTGTAGTCTGTTAGGAAGTTACTTCTACAAACTGGAGATGGAAGGAGAGACTTCCAATCTAACTGATGTTCCTCTCACAGGGAGGACGTCTGACCTCCGCTGCTCCGTCACATCGTCGCCTCGCTCCGGTTTCACACTGAGTGTAAAATAATCTGTTAAATACATTTTACATCAGTTCAAACTTTTTCCTTTTTGATTTTTGTTCCGTTCGTCGAATCATTTTATTTCATTTCAGACACCTCATTAGATCCGTTCTTGTGTTCCGTACGTTGTAACCGCTGCTCCTTCAAAGCCTCCTCCACCAGTCGCCATGACACCCAGCTGAACCCGGATAAGGGGGATTAGACCTCGGGCATTACGGACCTGGTGGAGATCAAAAGAGGACCAGCGATGGTCAGACTGTTCATGCAGGTAGTTTGGTGGAACAAAGCCCTTTTAATTACCCTTTTAATTGCCCCTTAAACAGTACGAATTAGCATTTTAATGACGGCCGTGTAATTAGGGTGGAAAAAGGCTACGAGAGCTGCGGGCTGCTAATAATGTCTCACAGCTCAGAGATCACAGCAACAGGAGACGAGCCGCTGCACCTGAACACACACTGCACTCACTCAGCCAACAATGAGCAGATGTTACACACACACACACACACACACACACACACACAGGTGCAAAGACTTAGCAGTTGCTTGGGTGAACAATTGTGGACACAGAGAAGCAGAGAGAGAAATGACATTACACTCGTCATTAAAACCGCTGAAAGTCATTATATGATCAGCCTCCGCTGTGAACTGGAGCACGAGCCCGGTGATTTTCATTTGTTCATGTGGTGAGAAAAAAAAACACAAATGTAAAAGCACACGGAGGCTTCCGCGCACGTGTCTCGTGTGTTTCGAGCGCCGCAGCAGCAGGGACGATAGCTTCGAGGACCTTTTGGCAATTACACCACCCGCATCAGGCGGAATGTGGAGATTGAAGGATGGTGCGAAGGGAGAGAGCAGTTTGGCTAAAGGCTTTCCAGCTAATTAAAAGACTAATGGAGCCTCCAAATGACCGGTAGGATCCATTCGGCTCGTACGCAGACACAAACGGCGGAGCTGTTTGTATCATCGCGAGCTGGTAGCCAGTGAGAACGGGTCAGATCGAATGTTATTTCTGTGTTCCAGTTGTGACAAACTTTAAATTACATGCACATAGTTTTCTCTTGCACGTTCTCGGGTCCTGTGCATGTTGAAATATGAACGTCCTCCCTCCTCTTTGACCTTATGACGGCCGTACGGCAGCTTGTTTGCGATCGAGCGCTAACGGCTACAACGATGAGATTTAAAGTCGTGTGTGAAATCTGTAGTCGGCAGAGGAGACACTCGCATCCCGAGCCAACTGAAAACATTCAGCTACGTGGTCTCCTGAGATCTGGCAACACATGAAATATCTTACGAACCATCGGTCTGCGTTCACTGCGTCTTTTTCCACACAGATAAAGAAACATTTACAGGTGTTTAACACGTCCAAACGGACGTTTGGGGCAGCTTGGAATGCATCGCTGCTGTAGAGCATCTTTGACGCTTCCCCTCAGGAGGCTTCCTGAAGTTGTCCAATCAGAAGAAAATAGGCCCTTCGGGAGGGCGGGACTTAAACAGACAGGAGCGTAAACAAGTTGTTGGAGACAAGATGAGCTGAGGGGGCTGCGTGAAGCGGCCAATATGAGATGAATAAACTGAGTGATGCTCCTCTAGTCGAGTCCCGGAATAAATAAAAAAACACGGAGCTGGAAATAAGCATAAAAAGTCATCTTTAGAAAAAGAAATATCACAGTGGTGCTTGGCAGAACAGAGGACCGTGTTTGTGCTCGGAGGAGGACAGACGGCTTCTCAGTGTGCTCTGGAGAGACGGCGTAATTATTTTTTCCCAGAGATGAGGTCACATTCCTCACGGCCCAATCACGGAGAGAGGGGAGCTTGTTATTAACAATCTGCAGACAAACAAACATCGCTGGCTAAAAGACGACCATTCAGCGCCGGAGTCCTCGGAGTCGGTGGCGTAATGATCACATCCCCAAACAAACAAATACAGGCAGGAAGGTAAACAAATAAGAAAGCCGTCTTAATATTTCCACCGTGAGACTTTTAACTGGGAACAATAGAGCAGATTTCTGTGTCTTCTCCCCCGGAGGCAGCAGGACGGTAGCATGATGACACAGTGGGCAATGACGCCATTAGCAGACTATTACCGTTATTTGATGTGCGTTAAGCATCCCCGCTACAGATGGTTTAGTAATGTTCAGGGGTATTAGGCTTGTTGTCATGGTGAACACAAAGGCACCAGCGATCTGCCCGGGAAAATGATTTGTAATATTAAAATCCTTTCTCACCCGTAATGGATTCGTTTCCAGTGATGCCGAAACACGTCAAAGCAAAACAGGCGAGTGGAGCAGAGTTGCCTCATGTTTCCTTTTATATCTGCCGTACATTAAGTATTTATGTTTTGTTTTTTTTCTTCATGTAACCCCGTGAAAATATATTTTTTTTCCAGCTTGTCAGGGAGATCAGAAAACGGGTTCAACCGGAGAACAGCGGACCTGCAGCCAGATTCGGTTGACCCCTCTGAGGCCCCTTTTAATGACTTATTCATGCCCCTCCACTCTTGTATAGCACCGATGCAGTTTCTTATCTTCTCAAAACAACAGGTTATTTGAGTTCACACAGAAATAAATAAAAGTTTTTTATACAAAATCAACATCGTCAGCTAAAACGACGCCGCTGGGTAGAAAACCTCGTTAATCAGTCTCAAATGAGTCTTCAGTCTTTTTTAAAATCAGTGCAACATGTTGAATTTTCACTGGACTTTTTCCGACGTGATAATTAAGTAAACTGACGTTGGCTGAAGTCACATGTGCATATAAAGAGTTTTTGAAACGAGTGGCCACTGACTGAAGTCATTTCTATAACCGAGACAAAGACATGAGAGGAATCAATGAAGTCAGCTCGAGTGTTGATAAGAGGGATTGCATGGCGTTCTCATCCCAGCATGTCGAACGCTGCAGAACCTGCATGCAACGAACCTCAGCGTCTGATATCGACGCACAAGGCAACGTACATGATGGTGAAAGGTGTTGCAGCCTAAAGAGTTCAAGGTCCTGATCGTCCTTTACAGTCTTGACTCGTGGCAATCGAGTCAATCACAAGTCTCCTACTGCAAAGTCAAAGAGTCTTATAATGACGTGATGAGTTAATACCAGAGAGCACTTCACAAAGACGCCAAAGGGGGCGCCGGTATAAGACGTTAGCTGGCGATCAGAGCTCCGTTACCGGCCGTGCGGCGGCCACCGGGACACGACCGCTGTCACGTCGACTTCTGTTTCCCTTATCGAGTACGAGTCCTCTCGTCCGACGCTCACAAAGGGAAGAGCTGATTCTGCTGAAGGTCAACCGACAGCCGAGCTGAATGAATGACATTTACAGTACAGTTTCCTATTTTTCACCGTTTCCTTTGAAAGGCGCCGCTCTACAAGAGCAAACCAGCTACGTGCCACACACACACACACACACACACACACACACACACACCATGCAGGAGGCTTCTACCTGCCACTAGTCGTATGTCTTTGGAGTTACTCCCTCAGACACGGATGCACTTCCTGCAAACTGGATCCGACTCCTCAAACATGAATGTGAAGATATTGTTGTAGGTAATAAAACATGACGTGCTGGGTTTCTGTTTTCGGTTGTCTTCTGTCCGGTTTACCGGCCCGTTCATGCAGCACGTTTCACTCACTCGTATGAATTTTGTAACGTTTCCTTGCCGGCGCGTCGGCTCCTGTTGCTGGAGGACGGCGTGTTTTCCAACCCCGTTGTCTCCTTGTGCTCCCATCCAGGATAATCAACTCATCTTCGTCCACATGCCTCGCCGTATCTCTCCTCCGGCGCCGTGACCTTTTATCTCCGGCTAAATCTTATTTGCCTCCAGGACTTTAAGGGGGGTTTTCCACTCGTTTATAATCTATTTGCAGGGTCCGACAGACTTTTCATTGCTCTGACATTTGACAAAAAAACTTAAATGGGAGGATATTTCAGACCCGGCATTCATTTGCGGGTTCGACTTTGACTGAATTCGATTGTGAGCAGATTTGCTCCGGGGACATTTCCTTCATCGTTCAAGGAGATTTGATTTTTTTGAGGATATATGAGCTCCTTTATGCAGCTCCACAAATTGTGGAATAGACTCTATATTCTATTAAGAGGTGTTATTGGAGCTGTTATTGTTCAAAAGGCTCTCGGTCCTTCTTGCCGGTGCATCGCACCCCTAAACTGAAGACAATCTCTTGATTGCCTAACAGGCCACCACATGTGCTATCAGGGTCGGGGCTGCTCCTCGGTCATCAATAATCTATTGTGGACTCATCAAACTTTCAGTTACTGGGCCCTTATTTACCCTTGACTCATTGGATAGATTTAATACTTATTGCAAACACCACAGTCTTCTTCTGCAGTGCAGCTTGAGTTGTGATCCTCACTTGTTGTGTTGCTTTCGTGAAAGCAAAGTGCTGAATGCATTAATGTGATGTAGCGTCCACGTGGGAAACGGGTGAATCACCCTGAGACATTCCTGTTTAAAGGAGATTTAGAGGATGTGATGACTTGGAGAGAAGAAGATACGGATTGTTTGAAAGAACCGTCTCCGTGGTTTCCTCTTGTTCCGTCTAAGATTTGATACAGAGATTTAGTCACAGTTATTTTAGAACGACGGTCGCTCATTTGATTTGAGGATTTCAAAACATCGGGGAAAAAAAAAGCTGATGATTTGGATCTCATGTTCCTGCATGTGCAGCGTGGACGAGGCTGCCAGTGATTTGCAGCTTGAACATATTGATCTGCTATCAGACGCACTGCTGGGAGAGAACTTCAGGTCGGAGATTCTCCTCATCACTCCAGGAGAAGTTTCCACGGATGGTGCGTGCGTGCGTGCGTGCGTGCGTGCGTGCGTGCGTGCGTGCGTGCGTGCGTGCGTGCGTGCGTGCGTGCGTGCGTGCGTGCGTGCGTGCGTGCAGCCACCTCACAGAAAATGTGTGCTGAATAGTGAACTTGATTAAATTAAATCAGGACACGCAGCATGTCCTTACATTCTGCATGTTAAACAGCTCTCCATCCAAGTCAGCTATTAAATTGCTGACTCATCGTGTCATCCACAGATTCTTTGTGCAGGTAATATTATTCTTCAAGTGAAGGAGTTGGACAAACACACAGAAAGACTTTATAGTATATATTTCTGTTATTCCGCCGTGTGCATTGTTTCAGTGCTGCACGGAGGTAAACTACGTCTGCAAGAAGCCTTTTTTAAACAGAAATGAATGTTTATAAAGAATACAACATTTTCCATTACTCAACAGACGTAGTATCATTTACAGAGTCCCTGACACTCTATAGGTAATAACACCCCCCAGGGTATCGCCCTCAACATGACGCCATCATGGCATGTGGAAGTCTAAAGCTTGACAGCTTTCTATTTACAGTTGCTAAGCAATGATTGGAAACTCCCTGATCTGAGGCATGTTTAACGGTGCTATTAATCACCGCAGAACAGGTCTTCCTCCTCGTCTTCTGATTCATGCCTGAAGACGTTTTGACACCGCAGTGCGAACTCCAAAATCCAAATACATGTGTTGTAAAGTGTCTTCCAAACAAAAAAAAAACAGATCACAAAGTCACCAGATGTCCCAGAGGTGCTGCAGAGAGAAGATGTTTTTATGGACTGCAACATCCACACTAACCTGATCAAGACGCTGCCGTGTTAACAGAATCTTCTCATTATCTTAACCTTATAAAGTATGTCGTCGTCGTCGGAGTGGGCAAAATAAGAAATAAGACTTGTGTTCGTTGTGTACGTGGACACATTCATCGCATCTTACAGCAGCATTTAGCAACATGTGGGCCAGTTGCATGATGATGATGATGATGGAGCTCCCTGCGACTGTTGGGATGAAGACGTCCAGTCAACATGCAGAGGACGGCAGGACTCAGTAAGAGCTGTAACCTCGATCAGATCAACATGTATATCTGGAAAAATAAGAGCTGGAGGCTCACGAGTTATGAAGGGAAGATCTGATGTCGGACGTAATTTGGTCTTCAGTCTGCTGTGTAGCATGTTAGCAGGAATATTCTATTCTGTGTTTTACTGTGTTGTGTTGTGTTCTACTGTGTTGTGTTTTACTGTGTTGTGTTCTGTTCTACTGTGTTGTGTTGTGTTTTACTGTGTTGTGTTGTGTTGTGTTCTACTGTGTTGTGTTGTGTTCTACTGTGTTGTGTTGTGTTGTGTTTTACTGTGTTGTGTTGTGTTTTACTGTGTTGTGTTCTGTTCTACTGTGTTGTGTTGTGTTCTACTGTGTTGTGTTTTACTGTGTTGTGTTGTGTTCTACTGTGTTGTGTTCTGTTCTACCGTGTTGTGTTTTACTATGTTGTGTTGTCTTCTCTCCTCTCCTCTCCTCTATTATTCTATTCTAATCGATTCTACTCTTCTTTTCTCCTCTCTTCTCCTCTCCTCTGATCTATTTCACTCATGTAAACACTGTAATCCAAATATTGTCTTATCTGAACGAGGTCAACAGTCGGATTATTGCGTCCATGTAAACATCTTAACAACAAGCTGTGAAAGTCGGAGTATCAGTGACACTTTAAAAATAAGAAGGTTGCGACAATTCGTTTGAATCAACATCTTATGAAACCAGAAAAAAACCTTGACAATCCGAGATGTGTTGCTGCACCGCAGTGAGTGTGTAAGCCGTCTCTGTAGCCTGCAGTGGTTGGAGGAGGTGGTGGTGGGGTGGAGGAGGAGGAGGAGGAGGAGGACGGGGGAAGGGAGTTGGAATCAGTGACATTCTTCAAGGCCAGCGTAAGATTAAAGACCGGGGCTGTCGTGCTTCTGATCATATATTCACAAAAGATACCCTGTGAAGAACAAATCTTTAAAGAGAGGCCGGCTGAAAATAAGATCACTACTCGTGAATATTTGTGGCAGCCCCATTATACATATCATATAAATGCTCCATTACTGAATAAGGAGATTACACCCCAGAGTGTTGTTGTGTTGTTGTTGTTGTTGCCCGTCTCATTTCCTGTTTTCGACTCAGCGTGTCCTTTTGTAATGTTTCATGTGTTTTTATGGAAAACTCTCGGAGCTCTTTCTCTTTTCCTTCTGATCATACGAGGAGCCCTTCAACATAACGGCATTGAACTCAGACAGAACTGATAAAAACTAACAGCCTCGGGGCAAAATGGGCAACCAGGAGCATTTATGCAGAAAAGTAAAATGTCAATAGTGCTTCCTTCTGTAATATTTCACCGCCGCGCGGCGCTGAGCCGGTGACTCACGAGCATAAATTCAAAGCACACAGGACAGTAAACCGAATAATGACTAATATAACTTGCTACACTTAATGTGGCCTCGGGTATACTTTAATAGTCGTGGCCAAGTAGATGAATTTAACAGCCTGCTAGTCTGCACGTCCTTCGAATAAAATGTTTCCATGAAAATTAATCATTGGTGGATATACAAGTGCCAATTTATTAGGTACACCTTGACAGCCATGCAATTAAAAATCCTCTTTTATAGAGATTCATAACAAGCTTTTATTGACTGGTTTGAGGTATTTGGATGGTTCAGAGGTGTTCCTAATATTCTGACTATCTCATATAAACGGGTTGAGAGCTTTGCCCTTCTTTGAGAGAGAGAGATCTCATCATAAAGAGAAAAAACTCCAGATAGCAGGATTATATACTCCCTTAGAGGAGACAGCAAATAACAAGAGCTATGCTAATTAAGAGTTTCAGGTTGCTCTTAATTCAATTGTGTCTCTTAACATTTGCCGGCTATGTCAATCATTGTGCCGGCCTCGTCTTTAAAGCAACAGAGGAGTTATCAATTCGTGCACCATTAAAACATCAATGTCTCATTTCTGCTAAATGGCAGAGGAAAGATAATTGGCAAGTGTGCATGCGTATTAATTAACTGATAATGAGACGATAAGGCCCTCTGTCTATCTGCAGGTGCGGAGCCGCTAATCAATCGGCGGTGAAACGGGCTAAAAAATGCGCTTCTTTCATCCCACTAGTGAAATTAAAAACCTATTTAATACCACGTTTTCCGACAAAGTGCTTTTCATTTATCTTCTCCGGCACATTATTCAATCACACTTTCCATTTGTATAATGGTAATATTTTCGTGTAATTTCCCGCCGCCGCTGAGATGGGTATTTTTTGATATGGCTTTGTGAAATGGCTATTCCATTCCAACCTCCATTCACGAGCCGGTAATAAACTTACAATCTATATTTCAGATTAAATGTCTTCAGCAAATGGAGCCAGTTTCAGATGTCTCTTGGTTTGACGTGGGAAGGCCGCTTCTGCTCCCTGGTGGCGGCAGAGTGAACTGCGCAGGTGTTTGTCCAGGTCGAACGGTGGCACAGACTGGCAGCGTTGCACTACTTGCTGCGTCTGTCCAAAGGAGAATCTTCTTATACGCCGAGCATCAAGACAGGCGAGCTGCAAGGTACGCCGCAGATGAAACATGAAGCTCGCTATCTTTATGGTTGCTGCTTTAGCCTGCAGCAGAACTGGAAGCATTTGAAAGCGTGCGTTATATGTATCAGTCCTTGCCAGAGGTATGTGAGCGCCTCAGAAGAGGAGGAGGAGGAGGAACATATAGAAACTGTGAGAAACAAAGGCGTTGCAAAATGCGCCTCAGGGGTGACGAAAAGAAAAAAACATCAATGCAGCACAAGATGTTTTCAGTGTATATTTATCACAAAATACTTTATTGACATCACAGCTGTGTTTTCTTGTGAGGTGTCTGGACGACACACAGGTTGATGGACAGAAGTGCGGCGTTCGCCTCCGCCCGCTGACAGGCCCTCCTTCACCCCGGACAGGCCAATCTGTGCACACAAAACGGACACAGACAGTCACCACGCAGCCCATTTGTCACGTCGAATAGCCTCCGAGCGGTCAAGTTATAGAGGCGATTGTATCAGTGTGACCCCAATGTGACGGTCATAAATTGCCTGCTTTATGGTGAGGTGCTACATCCTCGTTCCATTGATGGAGCTGAGAACAGAGCGTGTGATAAGACGGTCTAACTGATTGGTGAAATCAGCGCACGTTTTTACACAAAATGTGTGTTTCTTCATGGTGCTTACTTTCGGATGAAGGGTGAAGACGACACTCAGCTTGACTTCTCCAATTCTTCTACTTTCTCGCCTTCTGTCGCTCCGTTGGTTTCCTCTGGAGATACTTCCACGGTCGAGGTGGGGGTCGCCGGCCTTTCCTCCGGCTTCTCCGAAGGGTCCACCACTGTGGTTCCCCTGCTTGTGTTGCAGCCCATGATGTTTGAAAAATGCACCTTTTCACCTGACGGGAATCCAGAGGCGTGCAGAGCGTCAACACACCAGTTACAGATCCTTAAAGTCTCGGAGTGTTGTGTTGTGCTCTATGGCAACCTAGACGACTTCCTGTTAGT
>CAAKHC010002630.1:0-26815 GCA_901007825.1 Macroramphosus scolopax
TCACTAGTTTTCTGAATATGTCCATTTGTCTTTTCTCCCTTTTAAATGTGGGGAAATGCTTTTTATTTCGCTGCTTTGACAAAGTGGACTTCAAACAGTCAAGTTATTCCCCTATTTAAATGGGAATTTTAAAGGAAGATTCAAACTGAAGCTCTTGAAGTGGCACCTCACCTCAGCGCACCTGTTTTTATTGAGTGCAGTTCTGTTCTTCTTTTTTTATTAACTGGTACACAAATGGAAATGTTTTAGAATATTATTTGGTAAATGTTTTTATTATTTGAGCATCCTAGACAATAAGTGAGCCAATTTTCATAGCCTGGATGCTCTAAATTGAAATGACCGACCACTCTATCTTTTTGCTCTTTTTTTTTTTTTTTTAAATTAAAATTTGCATATTGGTCAAGCAGAAACAAAATGCTGCAGTTAACTGAGATCAGCCGGTGTTGGTAAACAAAATCCACATGTGATCAGATTTATAACACGGCAGTTCGATAATAGGGCAATAAGATGAGCCTCATGGCATCTGCTTAAGAAGTTCCAACAGACTGAATACTGAAGCTGAACAGCTCTTTTGCCTTATTTCTGTTAACACAATCGCCCTGCAAGGCCTCAGTGTGGCTTGAGAACTATTGATAACAGCAGCAGAGGTTTATGGTTGGTTTGATGTTGAAATTGACTGATAGTTTGATTAGTCACCTTGTAGAGGAGAACTGCGCTGGAATCTGTTTCACGGAGGAAATGATGAAGGGTGTGTTAGGTGTGTGACAGTTCACCAATCTACCCATTTTTGCAACCAATTTGTTGTATATTCCTGACGTTCATTGATTGTAGTGGTTTGCACCTTCCCAGTTCTGACGCCGTCAACCTGTTTCATAATGTTACAACTGGATTCATCACTATCGGCCGTCATTCGCAGGGCTGCCTTTACCACCACGACATAATTCTCATTTCAAGCTGTATGTTTTAACATGGCCACGCAATGGAAGTACATCACCAGTACTTTTCTGCATTCTACAGGAGACACTGTATCGATCCATATGTCGGCTCTATTATGTCAACACTGTCTACAAAAGTATGTTTGAATGCCAACTCAGGTAACAAAATCTACTTAAGAGGGGACTCTGCACATGTACATGTTGCTGCCTGGGTAATTTTTGGGGACTAATTTATGCTCCTTTACCTGTGGGGTTTAGGTTTACTCACTGATCAGATGTCAAGAGCAGATTACGTATGAAGCTTTGTGCTATCATTGGTTTCATGTTTATTTTAAAGTGATAAAAAAGTATGACTATTTACAAAAAAAATCCAATTTAGTATCCTGGCTCATTATAACCCACTGTAGTATGTGCAGTCGTCCTCCTAAATACCCAAATACAGTTGATTTCAGTGTGTGATGTTCTAAACTATTTGCACAACTGGCAGCAATGTGTCTGGGAGGTCAATTATACAACAAACATGTTTTTCTCAGCCCTCTGCTCCACATCCTGTCGTTACCGGTCTGATATATCTAAGTGGGGGACGGGGGGGCTCAGGTATCATTAGCAAGAAGTGTCCTCAACTCCACTGAGCCTGAGATGTCGTGCAACTAAAAGTTTTAAGTACAACCTCCCCCTGCTACAGAGCCTCTACCCACATGTGTTGTTGCCTCCTTCCAGATGCCAAAACTCCTGTCAGAGAATTTTAAGAAATGAGTTTGAAAATCATGCAGTGGTGAATAGATTTGCACGCTTCTCTAACTGGACTGTGTGTAGGAAATTGATCTCAATTGTCGTTTCATCTTCTGGCGAGACCAGATGATGATTGATTCAGACTGTTTGCTCGCTCTGTTTTTTTTTTTTCTTCTCATTTTCCATTTCGAAGAACTTTTGACCATGTACAGTAATTTGTAGACTTGCATCAAGTTTATGAATAAAGAATTTTAAGAGGATTGCTGTTTTTTTTATGTTTTCCTGTGTATTAGAATAACTTTCATGACTTAATGTCCTTGAAGAAGACAAATATCCACGATGCGACAATAACTGTTTAATATCTATTAGGGTAAGACCAAATCATACAAAAGTAATTCACAAAAATGTTTTCCTCATTTACTTCACTCATGGAGACACAGCCTCCTTAAATGTTTAACCACCTAATTCTAGCATGTTCCTAAAATGGCAAAAATGAACCCTGCTTCAAGTAATTAGCCTATATATTTATACCTACTTATGATATTGTACATCATAATACATATCAAAGCATACAGTACATGTGAGAACATGGGGTCAGTAATGGCTTTCAGAAGCTTTGATACAGCAACATGAGAGTATCAGCTGTCCAATGATCAGCGCTTCCTGCTACACGATAATTATACAGCTGTAGCTTCCATAGTCAAATCAACTGTGCTGTATATATACAAGTGGGACACAAGGGGAAAGTACTTTGTTCATCTTGCATAACTGATCAGCTAAACTTTGTGCGTTTATGAACAGGTAAGCATGAGATTTCTTGGTTATAAATACTGTATGTGCGTCTGCTGGTGAAAATGCTATGCAATTCTAATACAACACTAGTGTTCCTTTTCAGAGCAGTCACATTTGTGCCATTATTTGAAACCCGCTGAGCATGACCCCACTTTCTCTTCATAGTTCTACCATTTGTTAGATTTAAGTTAGTGTTGCTCCACTGTGATTCACTGTGAATTTGCTTTGCTCTGAGCTACTCCGTGTCAACAGGCAACCCAGTGAAAACATTGTTTTATTTTCATGTTTGAGAAACGCAAGTAATGTTACCCACACCCATGGAAAGACACAAAGAAAATGTGTTTCAAAAACCATCCACACGTCATCCAAAATCCACATAAATAGGTAATAAATATCAACTGAAAGGTAAAACAAACAGCATATTGAATACCACATCATCACAATCAGACAGGACAAGTCACATTTTCGGAGATAACGAGCAATCGGATACGTGTTTTTACATCTGTTTCAAGTCTAATACTGTATTACTGCAATAACCATCTACTGAATCTTGAAGAAGTTTTCGACGAAGACTTGTAAGTCGAGTGACACAAGGCTTTTCACTGGGAACAATGACGGTGTGTCTGAGTGAACGCACCGGGCCCTTAGGAGGGCTACACACAAATGATCTCGCTTTCAATTTCACTCAGCAGAGTTATAGTCTATTTTCTTTATATAAATATCATTTTACATCTACCCATGGAATAACACCAACAGCCACAAAATGACACACTGAGGCCTGAAAGCCAGAACTTCAGAAACAAGTAGTCATGTAAGCACTTACATGTAGGGGTTAGTGGGAGAATTTGCCAAAGGGGGAAAACATATATCACTTCATACGATGCTATGACCACCTACAACAATAATCCCTTATTTATATTGTACATCCAACCTGCAGGTGTTTTGGTTTTCTTTCACTTTTAACCTGCACAACATTGATTTGGAATGTTTTATCCAATAAAATGCAGTCCTAAATATTGTCTGTGCTTGACGTTAACATGTAATAACAAGGTCTAACTTAAATCAGACTATTTCAACAAAGACCCAGTGTGAAATGACGAAAGGAATAGTGGTGATTATGGAGACAAAACCCCGTCATCGAAACATAGAGGGGAGATTTTAAAAGAGGCTATCACAACGTTCCTGAGAATGTTAAAGAAATGTTGAATCAATACAGAAAGGCTCACTGACGCAGAGCAACATCTCATCAATGCAAAAATGAACCATGTCGTCAGAATGTGACCTGAAAAGTGGTTACTTTGCAATTTAAACATTTAATTCAGAAATGTATTTCTTAACGAGAGCCAGATGACAGGATTGAAACCTTTCTCTTTTCTGCGTGTTAAATATAAAGCTATGTCCAGGAGCCGGTTAGCTTTGCTTAGCAAAATACAAGGGAAACAGTTGGCCACCTCGAAAGCTCAGTAATAAACACAATATATATCATCTATTTAAGTCATATAAAACAAAAACTGTAAAAACGTTATATTGTGGTTTTACATGGTTTTATGTGCTGGACAAAATCTTGGTCATGCATATAGTAACGTCCGAGTCCTGGTTTGGTGTACGGCTTAAAAACAGGATATAATGTTTGAATTAGTGAACTTTGGAGGTGCTGAGCCAGACTAGCTGCTTCCCTACTTTGCACTCTTATGGTAAACTAAGCTAACTGTCTGTTAGCTCTAGCGTCACACTCATTAGCTTCTTGGCAAGTATGTGAAGAAGGATATTTCCCCAAATGTTACAATATTGTGTTTAAGGGAAATCCCAAAAGTTGTGTGTGATTTTCTACCTAAGCAGCATGTACAACTTTACATTAACTACTCGGCTTGTTTTGTGTGTTTGATGATGTCATAGCTTTGAGGCTCACGAAAAAACAACAATAAGTTAGCTGATCTTGTAGCTTTAATGTGAGTGTTGATGTTTTAAGTTGCAGGCAGAGGAAGACAAGTCGCTCTGCATTGACCTCAGATGAACCAACCTGAATAAACTGATGAAGCTCAGGGGATTAATGTCGGATATATTAAGTGTCTCCATAGAAAAGTAACATACAAGCTAACTTTGAGCAGCATAAAAAAGAAAAAAACAACAGCCGTTTAATAACTTGCTGTTGATTTCAATGTGAACTGACTAAAATCATTAATCATCATTTTCACCAAAATACACTGTTGTAATGCAGGGTGCCTAATTCTGTATTGTGTTCTTAATTGATCCCTTTTTAACTCTCCGCTTGAGAGCCTGGCCCCCACTTATGTCCTACATCGGTTCGTCGTAATTGTAGGTGGGAGCCGCCGAATACTGGTTCTGCTGCACGGCCCCCTGCGCAGCTCCCATAGCCGCCTGCTGAGCTGCCTGTTGGACATGAGGGTTCTTCCAGGCCCCGGTGGTCCACTCCTCCTGGGCCTTCCCCAGGCTGCCACCACTGCCACGGTAGAAGTTATGAACCTGCACAAGACAGCATGTGACGGCTCAAATACTGAAGGAATTTCATATAAATTACTGGGTTTCAGGAAATTACGTGCTATGGTGCTTCATGGAAGAGGTCATAGACCTAAGATGTCAGTCAAACATTTCAACCAATAAACCTCAATTATAGCTGCAATAACCTAGTTTCCTACAGAAGGGAGTGAAATTAAAATTTTAGTTCACCATAAACAAGCTTTGAATGAAATCTACAAAATGTTTATCTCTGATTCTGGAAAGTTTATACTGTTAAAAACTATGAATATGTAAGTCACCTTTGTGAGGGCGATGAAGGAGAGCACAGCCACTGCCGTAAACATGATAGTGGGAATCAGCATGACCACAGCTGAGCCGATGTTGGTGCTGAAGAAGGTGATGGTAGCTAGCCAGCCACTGGTGGAAGTCATACAAGAGTTAGTCATATTCATCACTTGTGACAATGTATGAATGCATTTTGGTTATTTTTTTGGTACCATATCATTGTTGGAAATTACCATTGGTTAAATTTAGTTAATTTTTATCCCGATTAGTCATTACCAAGGCAACAGTTTTTCTCTATTAATTTGGTGGCCATCTGTATTTACATTTCATACTGAATATATTACATATCTGCATTAGATATAACTAATTTCAAGTCTTACCAAACTCCCCAACCTGGAATGCCAACTGTCTGGATAATACTGATCACAACCTGCGCCATGAATACGAAGAAGAAAGCCATGAAGTTGAAAGAGCTGTCTGTCCTGTGAAGGAAGAATGATCAGCATCAGAAAAGATCTGATTCAGCACAACAGCAGGTACAAATGTTGAGTGTGGAGTGGAGCCAGCTTACTTAAAGGCCTTGTAGATGGGCCTGAACCAGCACACATATGAGCAGGGGGTAAAGAGGATGAGCCACAAGAATGCCATTCCGAAGTTGGCTGCTCCGCCGCCGCCACACATCCACGCCAGACAGCCAATCAGATTAACAGCCAGTGTGGCGCTATTCACTGTCAACATCGCAGATGGAGAGCAAGCATGAAAAGAAATCACATAAAATAACCGTTTTTTCCTAAACCAAGTGAATCACTATGATTTTCAGCAGCTACCAAAGATAATAATGTTTCACTTTATAAAAGCTCCATTAATTTAACACAAACTGTGCCAACAATGTCTACAACAGCACACAGTTTCTACTCTACAGATACAGAATATAATGTGTAAACTAATCTACATTTCCACCCCACTTACATTCTTGTTTTCAAGGCAGAACCTATACGGTAAAAAAGACACCACGCTCAGGTGAATATTATAATATGACACAATCATTATTTATGTATCGTAAAAGATTAAAGACAAAATACATCCGTACTCTGAAGATCTATTTCGTTTTACATTTTGCTGACCCAGAACACAAAGCAAATAGCAAATTTCAATCTCTACATATAACTGCACAAGACAATAATATTCATCTTTCTCTTTGCAGCACAGTGAGACCAGTCAAGCTGGTTTTGCAGCTAACTGGAGTGTCTATGATGTTTTGGGTAAAACAGTGACATGGCACAAGACAACAAAAGAAGCGTACGGGTAAACATAATGCAAAACAACTACTGAAACGTACAGAAACAAATATGTTGCATTTACTTCACGGCAACTGCCAATACACAAACTTGGAGAGCAGGAACACTCACAGATCCATAAGTAGTAGAGCCTCTTGCACATGGTGCGACGCTGGTCAGGGATCTCATTGAAATCTTGGTAAAAACATGGCCTGAGGGGGATAAACCGAGGCAGGGGAGGGAAGTTGTTCTCTAGGAAACAAAGACACTATTCAATGCAACTGCCTACACACTAAATTCATAACAAATCAAGTCAATGGATAAATGATTCATTATCTCATATACACGCTACAAATGGAAGCAAAGTACGCTGTTCCTGGCCAGCTGAAAGCTTACCTGCCATGATCAGTGTTCAGTATTTTCCTTCACTTGCAAACACAGACTTCAATGCCACCTTCCTTGAAAACAAACATAGCTATTTTCAGTTAGACCCTTCAATCACACTGCACCCCATGTGGGAAACAATCCTTCTTAGGCCTTCCTGTAAAAGATCCTCCACCTGATCGGAAGTGGTCCATTCATCCTAGTGCATCCAGACATAATGAATCTTCACTCCTTGTACCGGTACACGTTTGATGACCGCACACTATGCGTGATGCATTACAACTGAAGGGAAGCAGTGTGGCCTTGTCGCCAACATGTATTCATACGGGCGCAAAAAAGGAGCCTTAGCGGCCTACAGAGTTTAATTACTGGGTTATAAATAGTAGGTCTGTTTGTTTAGCTACTTATAGCCGATAATCAACCAAAATTCCTATTATACGACAGTGTGTATAGCATAATTCAACGCATATGAGGGAGGCTATGTATAGCTATGAAGGGCATATTTCGGTCACAATGGTTAAGCTTTCAATGCACGACCGATAGGCTTATCCTGGTAGGATTTATGCATTATGATGATAATCAATATCTGTCTTAAATGTGTCTTTCCGTCGGTAAATGTCGGGGATGCTGCAGCGGGACACCGTGCATCGTGATCACGGGCGATGGAGAGGCGTCCTTCAGCATTACGACACGGCGCGTCGGTGCTTCTTCCTCAGGACACAGAGTAGGTCGAGCCCAAACCCATTACCAACAACCGACTGGGATGCAGACTTACAGGTTTTGGTTAAGCAAGGATCCGGTTTATTTCAACACATTATTTTCCCTCCGTTTCTATCTGGAGTGTAATGAATGAAAATGCTGTGTTTAAAGCGCCTTACCTGCCGTTTGGTCAGAATGTTGCTAGGATCCCTCCGTTCATTTAAATAGCATCCTATGATTAAATCGGCATTAAAATACACGGATGGTAAGACTGGAAAATGTTGCTGAAATGATGGGGTTGGGAGTAAGACGCGTTCACGTGACGTAAGGTCTTTTCTTTACGCACATACCACTGATGGTTTTACCCGCCCGCGCAGGACCAGTGCAAAACAAATGAATTTGTTGCTGGCCTGCACCCACCAATCAGTAAGCAGAATGATCCGGCCTCCTCGTGATGCTGCACAGCTGAAAATCAGTGGAGTCATTACACAATCTCATCGGATTGGCTGCTTCTCAGCCGGCCATCAGAGACATCATACCAATACTTTTAGTTGGACGTGAGTGTTTTGAGCAGATATCAGCATTAGAAATGTATTAATTTGATTAAATTAAAAGTACCTTTAATGATCGCCATCAGGGCAGATTTCATATAGGCCAAATATATAATATGGTAAAGAAGCAAAATTAAATGACAAGTAAAGTTGATGGGAGATATTTCTTGAAGGCAGGAAATTACCAAATGACACGAGAATGGCCTTCAAGCTTGTGCAGCTTTATTGCCTGACCCTTGACAAGTGTTCACGTGTCGAAATGTAGTATTCAGAGATTAATTATTTTAACTGTGCTTGTATGAAACCGTACACTGAATCTTGAAGCAAGTGGTATTTTACCACAGAAAACCTGCGAACATTGCGAAGGGAAATGAGAACTGATAGGGTCGTAGCAGCTCATCTTCCCCATACATATAGTGATTGTGTTATTTTCGACAGCACGTGAACGCCTCAGTGTCCTGAGCTGTCTTAGTGCTTCCTGTGGTGCCGGGTGCTATGAGGCTATGAGTTGAGAAAGAGTGAAGGTAATGAGAAATAACAATTAAAAAGCACTGTCTTTCAGGTGAAATAGGACCAGGTGCTACAGAGCTGTATTTCTAGGACTGTCATGGTTCGACAGTGTTATATTCGTTGTCAGTAGCTCGGCGATCACTATGAGTCGCTGTTCACTGGTAGCTCAGTTAGCTAATATTAGAAGCTAACGTAACCTAATACAAGAACTGAACAGTGACGTTAGATCCAACCAAACAAAACTGAAAGCAAATTTCAAAACAATGTGTAGTACTCCTCTTTTGGGGTCTGTCCATTTTGTTCACGTTTACCAGTAAGTTACATTAACAGTAACGTTACCGTCACCTGCTGAAGAAGTGCACGGAGCTGGAAGTAGCATCTGTTAGCTATCTAATCCATGCTAACGTTAGCTAAACTCACGAACCTTGGAACGCCAGCAGCAACTTGACATGCTGGTTTTCTAATGAACAAACAGGTTCACTAGTACAAAACAACGCGCTTGAATGTGTCTCATGATAAATCCTCTTCAACATAATTTAACGTTATTGTCTACGGTCTGATTCTGACGTTAAGGGAAAAGTTAAGGTATGATTAAACGACCAATTCACACACCAATTATTTATTAACGTTGTGGGAAGGTGCATTGCATTTAAAGCATATAAAAGTGTTTCAAATGCTCTATCAGACTTGTGAACTGACTGTTTCAATCGTGTAACGTCAGGTAAAAATATAAATGCGTTTTCATTGTGTTTTATCCATGCAGGTAACATCAGTTTGGACAGTTGTAATTGATGTGGTAATTAAGATAAACTGAGTAATTTTCTGGTTTGGACTGCTGTCAATTTGTGATTTTGTGAGCTGTAGGTAATTGTGATTATATTTTCCTTCCTTTTCGATGATTTATAGCCTGAAAAGTTCACTGTTTAATCAAGGGATTAACCAGTGAATTAGTCTACAAGAAAACCCGTTTAAACCCCAATTAAATGGTTTGTGCATATGGGGGAAGCTAATTCAGATTTTTTGTACAGGACGTCTTAATTTAAAGAGGTTCTTGTGTTCTTGTGTGTAATCTTGTCACCTTTATCTGCAGTACTGGGAATGCAGCCACCGCTCCCACGTGAAGCGGTCAGAGAGCTGGTGTGCTCCTGTCTGCACAGAGACCCTGTAGCAGCTGATCTCCGCTGCAGCCTGTTTGTTGCTGCTGCACAGAGCTACAAGAGGGACTCTTTGCTTCGACCCTTCCCTCCTAGATACATAAGTGGTGAAACTAAAGAGTTTGAGGAACTGGTAAGACATACATTACATTGGCTGTGAAAAGCTTTTCAAAGTATCTCTGCTTACATATCAAGCACTGCAATAATGCTAAGTACCCACATTTTCAATATTACACAAAGAAATTGTGACATAATTTGGAAAGGACACACATCATCTCATACATGGATGGGGGGGGCATGTGGGGTCCCATGATGTACATACAACTGGTGGTAAAAATGTTAAAACAAAATTCTAAAGACTCCTGAATTAAAGAACAGGGTATGAGATAAGTCAGTAGGTATTTAATTGGTTCAATAGGTATTTAAGAGGATCATAATTTATGGGAAGCAAAGGTCAGTGGATTTCAGATTAGTAAATAGTTATACTATGAGGAATAAAAGAGTCCTAATTTGTTAATGCAGTCACTTTTAAATCACTTAAGATCAGTTACACGTCACCTTTTTTGTTTTTATTTATTACCAATCACAACTAATTTGCAGTGATAAAACCGTTTAAATAAAGAAATAATAAAAACACATATCACACACTATATGAACATTACTGTCCGACTGTGTAAACACGATACCACACACTGTGTGGAGGAGACAAGAATCATTCTTTATGTGTAAGGCAACATCAGGCTTGACTTAAACATTTCTTTGTACAAGTAATTATAGCAAATAAATGCACAGATGTATATTTACTATGATAATTTTTAATTCAGGTACAAAACAATACAGATGCATCATATGAGAACAAATACAGGTGTGACTCCTGCACACTGCATTCTGACACAACAACTTTTATTTTGTTGTCTAGTTAGCAGATGTGAACTCTTTGCCTGACGTGAGAGAGTTGGTAAGACTGCGACCTGGAGATGGAGATCATTTTCTGGCTCTCACCCACTGGATACTCTCTTCAAAGAGCTTTGCTGTGAAGACGCTTCAAAAAGACGAGGTGCTCTACCACATGACAAGTATAAACACACAAACTACACTGTCTTAGTCATCTAATATTTTACACTGTTTCTCCACTCTCCACCAGTATGCCAACCTTTGTAACCTGATGGAAAATGACGTCATATCTGCGCCTGTGCCAGACTTCCTGTTTGAACTGGAGTACAGTGAGCAGATGAATGCGAGGTTCGAGAGAACAAGAGCAGGCAGAGATGTCTTCTATGCATTCCACGGGAGCCGCCTGGAGAACTTTCACTCAATCATTCACAATGGGCTGCACTGTCACCTCAACAAGGTCATTGCAGCCATCACAGCTTCATCTCTTCTGTTGGGTTTAACATTGTGGAAAATACTAGCTCCTTTGTCTGCCTGTATTGAAAAACATATCTCATCCAGCTGTTAGTGTTGAAGTTCACACTTTACTAGTGATTATTCAACTGTGGTGAAAGACCAGAGTGGGAATCAGAGATGTTCAGTTGTATCTCACGAATATGGAAAGTTATAGTCAATCTGATTGGGTGTTTTTTGCCTTCCGTGTACAGAACTCAGTGTTTGGAGAGGGGACCTACCTCACCAGTGACCTCAGCATGGCTGTCCTTTACAGTCCCCACAGCAGCGGATGGCAGGAAAGTCTCCTGGGTCCGCTGCTCAGCTGTGTTGCCTTATGTGAAGTCATTGATCACCCGGATGTGAAGTGTCAGGTGAAGAGAAAAGGTGTGTCAACCATGTGCCGAACTGAACACGCACAATAGAACAGTATGGGACTTGTGTAACATTGATGTTTAAATCGCTGCATATCAAAATCTAACACTTATCTCCTATTTCAGATTCTGAAATTATTGACCGTCAACGCTCAAGGGCAAAAAACAGTGAAGGAGGGGACGTACCGCAGAAATACTTTGTAGTCACCAACAATCAGCTTTTGCGAGTGAAGTACCTGCTTGTTTACTCTCAGAGGGGCCACCTATCCAGGTAAGGATCATGCAAACACACGAAACTATCTAAAAGCCCAAATTAACTTTTTTAGCCCCAAACAAACTAAAGATTTACAGCTAGTGATTCTTGAAAAATAAACTTGAGGATAATATTTATTTTTTAGTATATTTTAGAGGGTTGTTTGGCCATATTGAACAGATTGCCATAGAGATCTGACATGAAATCAGAGAATGACCTTCGACAAATATCCTTGATTGGATATTGTATCTGATGTTTATTCAAGTCTTTATAAACAGGTTGGACAGGAAACCTTGTATTTGGTTTGGTAGACATACCCCTGGTAGTTTAGTTTCAGCTTCACATAAAATGAAAGTCTAAATAAGAAAATAGAAAAGCATACACAAGAGTTAGCTCAAAAAGAAACAAATTCAAACGAATTTGCTGATATTTGCCTCGAATATACACTACAGTACTTGAGAAACTGTACTGATGTCGAGTTCTGCTGTCTCTGGAAACAGAGTAAACATTAATTAAAAGCATTTATTTTTTTTGGCATTAAACCAGCCTCTTCTTGTGTCTCTCTCCTCAGACACCCCCGCAGAACCTCCTGGCTCCTCAGACACCATTTTGCCATCATGATGAGTTTCTACCTTCTACTGCTCATATTTATCGGTGCCTTCAACTCCCCCACCTTCATATCCTTCTGGAACAGACTATTCAGGTGACAAGACAGCAGGACAGACGGCCTGGATGTTCATCCGCAGTGCCTTCCTTGTGCACTTTTTTATACAGTTTCTCTCTATGAATGTTCATTTCTTTGTATTTACAAATAATTATGAATACCTTTATTCTAAGATATCATATGTTATCTTCAAATAGCAATTATGGGGATCCTATTGTAAGTTAATTTAACTGACTTATGTAATGACTCATTGTAAGAATATAATTCAAGGTTTCGGCTGTAAGCTGTATAGTTAGTAGAGAATCTGGCAGTTTTATGAACCAAAGAGGCAAAAGAAAGAAGCTAACATACAAAATCATCTTGTTTAAATAAATGTGCACAGTAGACATTGGACACACACTGAAAATGTGCTGTAGTTTTATTCAGTTTTCCAGCAGTGATTGTAAGTGTCTGAATAAGCGGGCACTTGTCTGTGAGAGGGCTGCACTTTTCCACATAGAACCTGGAGTTACAGTACAAAACTTATGATCTTTCTTTAGAGCTGTTCACTTGCTAATGAGTGAGTCACTGTAACAGCGTGAGGTAGCAGCGCCCCTCACGCCATCTGACCTACGGAGGACACTAGTTTTGCCTGGCTTTTATCTGCAATCTAATTCTTTCAGTCACCAATACTCATAAGCTTTCAGTCACGAGTTTTGTGAGTGTTGGAACGTAATTGGACTAAATTGAAAGGTTCACCGTCAACTAATACGAAGAAAGGTGCATTTCGTTGTTTTCATGTCCCTTATTGATTTGGAGTTTGGAAATTCAAGTGCTAGCTTGTTCAGATCCTCTACAAATGGAGCCTTTAACTGATGATATGGAGTCATTCATGTCCCTGCTGCTTTGCTGTTTCTGTCGGGTAATAATGATAGTTCCTCTTTATATGCCTTTTGTAGTTTTTGGAAATGACTGAGTATTAATGATTTAAAGCAACCAAATGTAACTTCTGCTGAGCAGGGACAAACAGTGGCCTCTGCAGCCATTAGTGGTAATTACAAATTACAGAACGCTGTTGCATGATATTCTGTCTATATATGAGCTAGGAGGGCATTGCACCATTGTAGCGGGCAGTGGGAGGGGGGCGTAGTGCCACAAAGCGTATTTGATCAACTCAAGTGCGAGAAAAGGCATCCGGGGCACACAGTGGGAATGAGAGCAGCAGTTTTATGGTATTTAACATAAGTAGAAATATGAAGAGGCCCGACACACAATAAATGTAATAAATTTGTTGTCTGAGAGCCTCTTAAGAACCTAATTTGTAACCATTTCAGATGTGGATTTATGTTCTGAGTCGTAGAAGAAGCGAGCTGAACTTCCCTAATAAACAAATTCTTCAACGGTGTTAGCATTTTTGACTCGGCAGAGAATTGCTCAAAAGGGTTTTTGTAAATCGCTGTTTTCTACAGTTGACATATTTTCGGTGACACACTCTGCTTTGTTCAGACATACTGGGAAAAATTGTGTAGAAATGGTGGGAGCTCCTGTAACAACAACAGAATGTCTTTGTGTTGCTCTCACAAATATATTGAAACCTAAACAGAGTTTGCACATTTATTGCAGCTGGCTGGCAGACAGTCCTTTTGTTATCCGTGTTTTTTATCAGCTTACAAAAGTTAGGATATATGGGATCGATGACAGAGGCAGCATGCTTTGAACTCATGTCCTCTCGTTCTTATAAATACCTGATATGCTGTTTTGCAGTGTGAAATCGTTTTGTGTAATTTGCCGGGAATATAAGATGACAAATTTGAGCATAAAATGGAACTTTCCTCATACTTGCATCCAAACTGCATGTTATAGTTTGACAAGAGAAGGGATTTCACAGCATAGTTGCCTGTTCAAAACTGTCAGCATTGATAGTTTCTTATTCATCTGCTTTCCTGGTATCACTCTTAAGAGAATTCCCTCAGATAAATGTCTTCTTCTTCAGAAATAGCTCACATTTGAAGGAAGCAGAACAAATTGCCCATTGTTGGTTGAAACTCAATTCCCTTTCTGTACAAGCTTCATTACTGATGCCCCATAAACTGTCTGTTATTCAATAACCCTCAGCAGTTGGGCAGGGCAGTGGTGGCAGAGGGGACACAAGATGTCATGATGGGAACAGAAAATAATTTTAATAGTAATTTTTGTTTCTTATGCAATCCAAGTCTTATTTCAGTGAAAATGAGGTATTTTTACAGTGGTAAAATCAATTAGGGTGTTGAGTTTTGTGTATATCCTGATAGCAGTGGGTTGTTGGCACTGTTGGAGGTGTATGCTACCCGGGTGTCTTCCGTGATTAGGATTCAACATAAATTCAGTGCTTCTTTCAATTAGTCAAATATCTAAACATTGTCTCAGTGGATGAACACAATATGTTGATCCTGTAGAGACCATTTAAAATAGGACTAGAATATTCCATAAATTCTTAAACCGAAGATGAAAATGTGAAGATGACGAGGGATGGAACCTGGTTCCTCCTTTACAACACTTTGTATCGGCCTTTTTGTGTCGACTGGTAGGAATTTCAATCCTTCATTCATTTCCCTCATCATAGAAATAATAAAAAAAGAAACATCATCAGAAACAACATTATGAACTGTTCAATAATGTGAGTTTATAACTGCAAAAATACAATTAACTTTATTAAAGTAAAAAAAAAAAAGAGGTGGACTTTTATTTCTCATAATTCAACTTTCACATGTATACAAATGTATACAATGTGACTGCAGACTAAGTTATTTTAGGGTTTTGCACAGTGTTATAGCCTCCCTCGTCTGTTTGCTACATGAGGCCATGTTACTTCTCACCAGGAATCACTTCGGGGGTAGTGGACAGGCTGGGACCAGACTCAGAAGATGCCCCTCAGGATTATTCTACAAAGAAAAGAAGAATCATGGATGAGGTGTTCTAGGCACAACAGTATAGTTAAGGTTCCACATGTGTTGTGCGCCCACCTGCAGGTTCTGGTCACATATACAATTATGATTTGCTGACAAGTGATGGTGCACACACTTCCTAAAGCGCTGGAGACTGGAAGAGTCAGAGGCGCTGCAGGGCTGAAGGCATGATGGGAGTTTCAGCATCACACAGCTCGAGCAGGAGGTGTGCTGGCAGGAGCCCTGGCATGCTTCCTTCTGCAGAGACACAAACCTGCAGAGCCGGAGATTTAGATGTTAAAAATACAGCATGAAAAGATGTGAAGGAATGTTTCACCGCGGACATTTTGAGGCACCTGGCAGAGCAGATTGGAGACGGGTTGGCCTGACAGAAGTCCTTGGTGAACTCTGGGTGACAGGTCTCTGGATCCAGGGGTTCAACCACTGCAAAACATATTTTTACAACACTGAATGGTAATCTGAAAAAAGTGGAAAACATTGTTCACATATTTCCCTGATCAGCAACAAAATTGAAATTCCCTCATCTGAATACTACAACTGATACTATATCAATAACAAGTCTTCTCACCATGGAGTGATAAGAGGTGTTCACAGTTAGCAGACACCTTTCAATCAAACAAAGCCTTGACCTCACTATCAGTCCTCACAGCTCATAATCCAGATTCACCAGCCTGACATCATTTCTGCAGTGACTGACATGTAATGTATATTAACTCAAGGACAATTCTGAGCTGTGCTTGTTGCCTCTTTATGCTCGTAAACACTTAAACCCCACTGCATTTAAATTAGCTTAAAGAGACTGTCAATAAAATACTGCTGCTTTATGAGTACTTGTAATTTTACTAATTGCATTACATTTCTCTTACAACTGACTTTTAGCTTTAATTGTACATCGTGGGATGGTCACCCACTGATAACTTACAATGTTATCTGTATTTCGTTTTACAACAGATTTTCAAAGTGGGAGGCGATTATTCAGGGGGCTCGAAACAGTTTTAAGGGAGGCTCAGTGAATGGAACTAAAAGAATATTACAGTCGTTATCAAAAGGACATTGTGTAGTACATTTTAATTACCTTCTCCCAAGCTTTGTCTAAGGGGAGTCTCTTCATCTCAGACATTGAAACTTCTTGATCTTTATTACTGATTTTTTAATGCAGAATTCAGATATTGCTGCATCCTTCTTTACAAAGCACATCTTAAGTGTTAAGGCTTACGTTTTTGTGGTGCAACTGATGTAAAGTCTATTCTTAAGAATGGCCCAAATAAGGACTGATAGAGGTTTGGATTAGACTTAGTAAAGACCAGGTGGTGCAACCTGTCCCAGAGGTTGAATTAGAGTAAGCTATTTGCTACCAGTGACCAAAATAAGCATTTATTTACTCAAAATAAATACAAATCTCCAAGATGATGCATTTCAATAAGTAGGAAGCTTTGAGTCGTACAAAAATGTATTTATTTTCAAGGAAACCATTGAGTAACACTGAATACAACAGGAGTGATCATTCAATTGTCAATAAAACTTGTGACTCCTACATCATAAAGATCCCACATACAAGACATCTTGGATAACGAGATTTGAAAGCAATCATGTTGGCAATTTGCTGGTGCTACAATTTCATTTTTCCCCAACATAACAAATTTAGGTGATTCACACCTGTGTAGAAAATTTTACATCAACTTACAAAGGGCTGGATGTCAAAGTGCAAGATGCCTAAACCCCGCCAAGCCCCGCCCCTCCCTCACCAAAGAGGATGATCAAGGTGTCAAAATGGACTCTCAAATACAAATTTCCAAAATGATTATTTGGCCATTATGGCTTTGTATTCAGTTTACCCTATTCTAGCTTACATAACCGCTTTAAAATATCATTTCAGAAACATTTTCCTCCCAAAGATACATTTTTTAAACTGCACCTTTTTACAGACAACTGCATGTAATGAAGTAAAGCATCACAGGAATAATGCAGGCAGACAACAGGAAGGAATCTGTTCATCAACAGCGTCAAACAAAACACACTAGCATGATTTAAAAAAAAAAAAAAAAAACAGAATCAAAGAATACATACTAATATCTGAAAATAAAATGACTTAAAAACCTTGAAGAAAAAAAACTATGTACATATATTTACAAGAGTTTGAATATTATACAGGTTTGACTGGCCGTTCAAGGTCAGGCTGAAGCCCACAAGGTCCACAGAATCCAACACTGCATGACATTCACTTTTGTCCATCCAAAATGGATGTTAAAGACAAAATAGCTTCTAGGAGGCTGTCTTCAACGCCGCACTTCAAAGAAGCGCACAAAGAGTGAACAACCTGCTGCAGCGAGCAGGTGTGTTTGTTCTTGAGTGTGTGTGTGCATAAAAACATCCAGGGCTTTTCGCTCAAACATAGCTTTCAATTTTTTGCATGATTAAAAAAAAGAATCAATAATGTCAATGTTGTGTTTTGCAAAGAGAAATTCATCGAATAAATCCTTCTGGGGTCAGTATTTTTCCCAAGTTGATAAGAGGCTGAACTGAAAGATCATGAGGTTCTCAATCTGGAGGCAAAAGGTCGTGCAATCGAAACCGGTCGCGGATGTGCGGTCTGACATCTTCATTCTACGGATGAAAAGAAGGTACACTCATTCTAAAACTGAAAGGAGAAGATGAGACTGTGAGTCAATGAGTCAGAATACTTACCAGCCCCACCAACTGCTCAAGGAAAGGAACGAGTTTTAGTAGCTCATTGTCATTTCTGTCCACAAACCAGCTCTCAATTGGGATTCCATTGGAAAGCTACAAACGAGACACAAGTCAATACTAAAACAGAGCATCATCTGGCCTTGATGTGACATATAAACAATTCAAACGCTTGAAAACTACTTTTGTGGCAAAAGATTTACCTGGTAGGCAAAGGCTTGGGGCGAGTTGTCAATTATTATCGTCTTGGAAAGATCCCGTCCAAGAATGTTGAGGTCTTTTATATAATTTCCTTGAACACAGACACAGTGCTCACGAAACAGCCGATGTCTGAAAGATACAGAACTTTCCTCAGTGAAATCAGGCATTGATACATCTTCAGGATTAAAAATAAAGCGATGCATGAGGGTCTAAACATACTGATCATAGAATACAGATCACTTCCCTGGAGTTCAATTAGGCTACTAGTGATCAATTAATTGTACTTTTCAAATTTCCTCTTCTGTAAATTTAACTAGAAAGATATCATCCAACAGGAACAGTGTAGATGCAGATTACATTATGAAAGGTGCTTCAGTGTCTCGTGTTCTCACTGACCTGACCAACTGCTTTTTAGGATCCAGGATGTTCAGCAGCTTGTCAGCATACACTTTCTTTGAAGCCGTGAAGAGAATAATCTGAAATGTTAAAATAGAGAAATGATATGTAAATGTAGAGCAGATCAACATAAACAAAGACTGTATGGCTTAAGGGTGAAGACATAGCTTACCTCATACATCTGAGACATGCGCTCAAGAAACTCTCGGAAAAAGGGCCTCAACCGAACATACACCTTAGAAAAAGAAACAATAAAAACACTTGAGAAATGTAATCATGGTCACAAAAACAGACCTTCAACTACTGAATGACACTGACAGTTAGTACCTGGTATATTACATCTTGAAAGAGCACAGGGAATGTCAGAGCTGCATCTTCAAGCTCATTCAAACTGCAGTGAACCAGGGTTTCATCCTGAAAACAGAAAGAGGACAATCACTATGTAAAACTCACTCAGGTCAATTCACTTTCAATATGAGACAGAGTACAAGAGAACTTTTATTTCTTACCAGATCTAAAACAAGAGAAAACTCTGGCGTGCTGCGTGTTTTCAAAGGTAACGCTGGTTTGCGTGTCAACTGCTCTTCTGTCAGGGGCGGAACGTGCTTGATGAAGAAGTACCTTCAAGTAGAAGAAAACACTTGCTAAAAAAAAAGGTTCAAGGGAAATCTATTATTGGTGCTTTTAGGTTCAGAGTTAATACTAGGTACAGTACATGTCATGTTTACATGTTTTCACTGGTCAATGAACATAAAATGTCTCCAATCATACAGGGACCTGGAAAACCCAAAGAATTGCAATACAAGAACTGTATCTTCATGCTGTGAGTCCTGGTAACGACAAATTCTCAAAAAAAATCTTTTGTTCAAAGTCATTCAAATGTTTTCATTTGTCATACACAGGCTGCAAGTTGTGTTTCTGCTGCCATCTAGAGGGTTAAAGTTTCAAATTCCAGCCAGGTCTGTTAGATTTCAATGTCACCTTGGATGATATTTCTGGCATTATCTGATGGCACATCAGAGAACAGAGTTGAAACTTTGCCCCATATAAGCAGCAACAGTTACTTTTGATAGAAGATTTGACATTATTATAAAATGTGTCATATATGCCTTACTGGAATAGATTACTGTAAAGAGGCGTACAACAGGCAACAAAGGTCTCCAGCTACAGTTGAACTGTTGCAGCATAACCTAAGATGATTAATCATTTGGCTACCAAGACATCTCAGTTATTCAAGTCTTGGTTCACTGTACAACTTGCTCTTTTACTCACTAGCTCATCAATAAACTGGTGTGACTGTTCGATTTACTTACGGATCAAAAACCTCCCAGTCCTCATCGTATGAAGTTTCAGCAGGGGCTGAGGGTATTGCGTGTGGGTAACTGCCATCTGGCATAACACAGGGAGCTGATGAGGACAGAAAGATGGAGAAGAAACAAATGTTATCAGTTTGAGGAATTATTTTTATTACATTTCATTTCAGATTACTAATTTCTCTAGTGTAGAAAGACTGGACACATGGGCAAAGAGAGGGGGTAAGAGTTGTGCCAAAGGTCAGTATTCATTGATATAATATTACAAATAATTAATATAATATCCATGGAATTAAGAAACTTATGCTGGCCACATACACACACAATCATTATCGGGCAGATAATGACAATCATGGGTGTATTCATGATCAAGGATTGTCGGAAACGAAATAACTGCCCAAATGATCCTGCAGTGTTAGGATTAACAGATATAATCTTATTGTCAGAGACTGCGCTCACAAATCAGTTCTTTATCAATGTGATGGGGATTCAACATTGATTCTATGCCATGATGTTAGTCAGTTGAGTATTTTGTCAATTATGAAAGTGAAAGAAATTAGGGTGACGCTTCAGGTTAAGACCGGTTGTACCTGTTAGTGGGGGCATGTCAGTCTCAGTGACGATCTCTCCTGCTTCTACGGTAGGATCGGAGGTTATCTGCAGCCTCTCGGGTAACATTGGGGCGGCATGACATGGAGTGATGCCCTCTGTGGATGTAAGAGTACTGCTTGGCATTTCTTCTGCCTGCTCGATGTCCAGCTGCTTCATGATTTCCTCTGCTTCCATTGCTTGGCCAGGAGAGTCTGAACCTGGAGTGGCTGCTAGAGGAATTACAGAAACAAGAGCAGCAGTCAGTTCTCTGTCATAAATCTCAAATGTACAGCTGCTAATTGGAACTTTACAAATCTATTGTAAATATAACATAATTTTAGATTATGAATATTTCTTTTTACCAGTTTTGGTTGCTGGTGAGAAAAAGTTGAAGACTGGCGAGAAGATAGTTCCCAGCAGGGTGGTGCGGGGTGGACTGCTTGCTATCTCGACAGGCGCCTCTAGCTTACCATTTTGTTTCAAGGGTTTACTGTTGCAAGTCATTGTGTCTGGGAAAGGAGAACAACTCTTACCATTTACAAAAAACTCAGGCAGGCACATATATAGGTTATTTCCTTTTTGATGAAGTTAAAAACAGTGGGAGCCATTTCTATGACCACAGTTCATATAGGTTAAGTAGTACCTTTATTTGGACTTTTTCGGCAAACTCTGGAAACGGATTTGTTGGAAAGGCCCCTCGTCTGTGGTGTTGAAGTAATAAGATCGCTTTCAGAATTACAATCAAGACGACTCCTCTTGGCAGGGATATCCTGCTCCACCTGTAAAAAATAAAACCAGGGAAAAGAACCGGTCAAAGTTAAATATCGTTCACATCATTTCAGATTATCTGTAGAGTTTTACTCTTCTTATTTGAAAGGTATTATCAAAATAAATAGATTTAGTAACATTGTGAAACTGGGAAAATCTTGTGGAGGTACATTTACAACATACAGTAACATTTCTCAATTATATATTCAGTCTTATATTGTTTAAAAAAAAATTAATAATGGTATTTCTCAAAAATATCTAAGTACTTTAATTGACACTAATGAGGTCAATGAACTGCAAATTCTATTAATCTATTAAACAACAACCAACTGAATTTTTTTAGTACACATAATCACAATGGATTAACAGATTTCTAGAAACAAGACGCGCGTGTATATGTATTCAGCCTTTGTGTCAATGTTACGGCATTGAATTCACACTTTAGTATGTTGAGAGATTTGCAGAGATGTTGTTTGTTTTGACCTACAATTGCTTTAGTGACTTTTACTTCAAGTTACTCTAGTCAAACATGTGGCAAACTGATTAACTTGCCAAAACGTTCATGTGACAAGGTTAGATAATGTCTGAAAGTGTTAAAGACGAGCAGAGAAACTTCTTAAGTGGAGAAAAGTTAAGTTTATAGAAGCACTACCTGACTATTTAAAATTAGCATTTAAACCCACCTTGACAGCATTTCCACGGATGAACTTCTTTATAGTGGAGAACAGGCCGGTTTCATTCTTCTGCATTTTGGCTCGACCTCTCACAGGGGATGGTTCCACTTCACAGTGTTTCCGTTTGGCCTGTGACGTGTTGCTTCGACGGCCTAAGTTTGGCTGCTGAGGAGCTTTACGCACTCTCAGCCTCATCATGCTCCTACGTCACATAGAAGAATCTGACAAGGGAAAAAAAAAACAAAGTTCAGGCTAATAATTTTAGCATTTCATAAACTGATGGAGGTTTTGATAAGATTTTATAGAAGATCTGCTTTTGTGCAAAAAACTATTTTTTTGGTTTCCGACACTAAACTTAAGTTGATCAAATCAATTAGGCTGATAATAGATTACCATTGGAGTTGTGTTTATGTCCAGTTGGGGGAACAAGTATTGACCTTTTAAAGTATAAATAAAAAGGTTGTTTGTGCATTGCTTGACCTATACTCTTAAGCTCACAAATTCCAATATAAAACTTTCATCATTTTAAGTTTAACACCATCTCTTGCAACCTTACAATTCCTGTGTTTCTACCTCTCTTAACAGATAATTTATAAACAGTCAGTCACTCACAGTACGAGGGACAAATTATAATTAGGATATCTAGTCTTGTGGGATCATCCTTTTACTAATTAAAAAGAATCAGGTGGTATTCAAAATTACTGGATCATATATATATATACAATATATGAATGGTGCTTACACCTCAAAAGGGCTTCAAAAAGTTTTGTGTGTGGACCAATTTAGTTCAGAGCAGTATACCGAGTCATGTTGTGAGCGATGCATTTCTTCCTTCAACGTTAATGTTAAAATGTTTGTTTCATATATTTGCAATAGAATATCTTTGAGCATCCACAGAAATGTAATTTTCATTGCATAGCTTTTAAGAGGGAGTCGAATGTGTACTGGTATGAGCAGATATCAGGTTAGAAACACAATTCAACAAAGTTATGAAAATCAAATGTACGTAAACGTGACTGGCGTATTAGATAGAAGCTCTTAATATATTGGATATAAGCTAAAGTGTAAGCCGTTTTGTCGCTTATGTTAAGCCAATGCTAGCTAAGACTTTAGTTTAACGATATCGGGAGCACTAGCGACTATGGTTGTTTAACATCACACAGGCTTCATTTACAGCAGCGACGTCAGCTATCGTTTACGTTAGCCAGCTGCTGGTATTTAGCTAACTTAATGAAAAAGGACAACCACTGCTTCTTTCACGCTAATGCTCCACTATTTGAATGATAATACTGTGATTGTTCGGACATAACCGGAACTTATCAGCTTGTTTTATTTGCTACCATTTATAACTGATGTTAACGTAAACCAGATGCCGTCAGTGGGTTTTGTAGCTTAACGTTATGGGCTACGACTAGCTTACAAGCTAACAAAACGCCAGTGGCAGCAGAAAGCAAATGCGGGGCCGAGACAATATTTACTTAAGTCCCCACAATACAACTCACATGTGTACCTGCTAAAACGTGTGTCTGTCATGCAAACTGGCCACAAATTCTTCCGTAAACCAGCAACAATTAAGACATATACACTGGCTAACGCGTCATTTTGTTCACTTCAATTACTATTTTTCAGCCATTAGACTACGCCCCCTTCGCTGGCTAACCGCTAGCTAGCAACCAGAAGGCTATGGCGGGGGACAAACATTTTATTTTTACATCTTAACGTTGTTCTTTACTCACCAATAATCAAGGAAGCTGTTTGAAACTTGCCGCTGCGTTGTCAGCCGCGACCGTGACGGCCACCGGTAGAGGTCGGGCCGTGCTTGTTGTTGCCAGCTGCGCCTGTCGCTCGGTAGCTAGTCACAGGTCAACCATGTCTGTGGACGCCATTTCCCGCCTCCTCTTCACAAACATAACGTTGGTGTGCGCAGGAGAATGCGACACACGCGCAGAGGAACCAACGTGGCGGTGTCAACAGGAAAATGGCTTTAATGAGTGTGTGTGTAGGCGCAGCTGGACTGACACTCTCTTAACGAATTTATTGCCAGCTGGAATCGTTGTGAGATTACGTGATACCTTTAAGATACCGAAGGACTTTACTCATGTCTTTTCACTTAATTATCCAATTTTGTTTTATCTTTGTATACAATCATCTCACGTTTTTAGAGTTTAAAATGCTTTTTCACAACATTACACAGCGTGAAATGAAGTGTGCAGAGACAGAAATTTAAGAATAATAATGTTACAATTATCTTTCACTCAGCTTAGTTTTCCATCAAATACATATGAGGGGTTTCCATGCATTCGAGAAATTCTGAAAGTGCGCTCATGAAGTAAAGTAAATGTAAACAAGATTAGTTTTAGGATTATTAAAACTTGATACTCTTGCAGTAAAAAAAACCCTGAGAATATTCAAAGCAATGTGCGACATGCTTCATTACCAGGAAAACTTTGGCAAGCAATTGTACAATAAAACAAATGCTCAAACAAGTTTCAGACTTTGCAGGTAAACGTTCATACCCCAGTGAGGATGATGGGCACTGGGTGTCTGGAAGGCAGTAACAACACATTCAGCTTGGTTATGAACAGATGGGTGCTCAATTTTTAGAGCCAAAAAGGAAATCTCATATTCAAACCAACACTTTTCTTGCTCGGACAGTTTACAACCTGGAAACAGGCTGTTGCCAACATGATTCTGCTGTCTGGAAATGTGATAAAGGCACAGAGCAAACTCAAAACTGGTAAATCTGTGGGGAAGAGCTGACCGTGCTGTATATTCAAAGAGCTGTAAAGTAAATTGGCTAATATATGGGTAAACAGTCCTTTCTGCTTCAGCATAATGGCAGAGAACATTCAAAGCTTATTATGTAGATTATAACATTTTCATTTATATTCCAAATAGATGGTCTCTTGTGCAGAAAGAACACAGTACCCACATTATGTAACAATCATAGAATAGACTGAAATTAAAAAATACCATATAGTGCAAACAAGTTGAAACTATATTGAGAATATATTCATGATTTGTCATCAACAATATAATATATCATTTTGTTTTTTAACACACTGAAAAATACAATCGGTATGTGAACAAAATCACATTTCAACATAAATGTCAGAAATATAAAAGAAAGCATTTATAGTACTTTTCATGTTAATGGGAAAACATTCCCAAAAACAACTATGCATACAAGCCTTCATAGCATTCACTGCTCTTTCAATTGCTTTAGCATTAAGCCAGAAATCAGTCATTTTCAGGATTGTAATCCTGTAATTGTCATATTTACACCAGTAGTCAAGATTGAAATCCAAATACAATATAATGCATCATTCTATGCTGCAATGAAAGAGATAAAAAATGCAATTATAAAGTGTTTCAATTGGACATTACATCCTCAAAGATAAACTTGTAAATATATGTTCACACAGTGAGTTATTGTCGGAGTTGAGGGCACAGAAATGTTGCATATCAAAAGAGGAAGAGGACTTACAACGTTCCCAGTGGAGCACAAGGGTTACATAGGTATGTATTTCTTGTAAATCCCATTAAGGCATTTTGTTTGTGATTTTGGACAATACAAATAATATTGAATTGAATATATGATACGAAACTACACCTATTGCTGCAAGGGAATGAATGCAGCAATGTGGATGGTATACTCCGCAAAGTAAAGCTGAGTAAACTTTGAATGACCTCAATTAACTTAAACTTGGCTGCGGGGCTTTGATGAAACCTACTGCCTACAAAAATATACTGTTCCCTTGAATTTTATGTGGTGTAATAAGCTCCTAAAAAGAATTGTTCTCGGTTCCCAAAGTATGAAGATTTGCATATTGGTTAATTTGTTGCCCAAAAAGGAAAAATATTGAAATTAAAGTGCTAACAGCTATGCAGCACTAAAGAGTTTTAATGGTCAGTAAATCTCTTTGCCATGGGCCTCTCTCATTACGTGAGCCATTTCATTCTGTGGTGATATGAAAAGCACAACTGGATCTCAATTGTATCGGTCAGTCATCATGTCCAGGCTGTGAATACGGTCAATGTACTCGGCCATGTTCACTTATGAAGGGCACATAACTCTTTCGATGCAAAGGTTTCACTTCATTCCAAGATGAAAGAGTTTCCTGTACGGTCCTGGTCCACCCCACAGGCCCCTGACCAAAGAAAAATGAAGAGACGTTAATAAAATGTAGTGACTGGTGTGGACTAAATCATTAGTACAACACCTGTTGTTAAGAATGTACACACGTGAGGAGCCCATGCCAGTAGAGATGAGGCATCAAATCAGCTTTCATGTGGTACATTATTCTCCTTTCCTTGGCTTGGTTGATGGGAAAAGTTTCCAGTGGTTGGCCATTGAAGTCAAACTCTGCCAGAATGACTGTGTTGTAGCTTGTAACCAACGGACATGAAGTGTAGCCATCATACTATAAATGAGGAGATTACTGATTAGGTATGTGCATAGTTTCTTTGATAATTCTTTAGAGTAATTAAAATTAATCTTCTTATTTTAAAGCAGCCCTGCATTTTCCGCTTTGCTGCATTGATGTACAGGTGTACTTCAGGATCACAGGGTAACACAGCTCTCATCAATGAAAGGTGCGGTCAGAAGTAAAATGAACTTTCAGAGAGAACAGTGAAACACTACTTTTCCGCCTGGTGTTAAGTTACTCTTTCAAATCCTAAAGATCAATCATGATTGGCTTTTCTTTACCTTCTTATCAGGCTTCTCGTTTTTCAGTACTTTCTTGATGGTTGTGTTTAGGACAGCAGACTGTGCAGCTAAAAACAAGAA
>CAAKHC010002630.1:26835-95568 GCA_901007825.1 Macroramphosus scolopax
AGCTAAAAACAAGAAAAAGTTTACATTATTTATAACAGTTTACATTCTCGTCGAAGAAATGATGACTACTACAATCCCCCTGAGGGATCGGATCTCAATGCATCTCTCAATTCATGCAAGGTACGTTCACACCTCTACTTAGAGCTGTCCACTTGTGATCAGATCACCCAGGACACATGCATACTAGATCAGGGGGTGAATGTAAACATAACTGATGTGTATAACAAAGCTAAATGCTTCAGTGAAGTCAGATTGCAGCCATGCAATAGATGGTGGGTGATAGTACTGCTTTATTACTTTGTTATCATAAAGGAAGCCAAGTTACCCTGCATATCCCATTATTATCTCCAGCGGACAGACGGGCACAAAGAGAGATAACTGAGATAATGATCCGACCTGTCCATTCATTACAAATCTAATAGGGTGCGGTGTATGTTTTTACATTCGTGTCTAATTAGTTTATTGTGTTGTTGTGTTACTGACGATAGAGCCTCTGAAATTACAAGCTGTTAACATGAGATAAAACTGTATGAATCATATGCTGCAACTTCCCTGTTCCGCACTGAGACAATGATCAAACTCGTGGTCTTTATCACTTACCGACAGCAGCAGCCGTTTTAGCTGTGGGCACGTTGGTGCAGTCTCCAATCCCAAACACGTTTGGATAATTTTTATGCTGTAGAGTTTCTTTGTTGACATCCAACCAGCCAGACTCGTCAGCAAGTCGGCTGCCTTTAATCGCCAAATTAGGTCCCATCGGTGGAGTGACATGAAGCATTTCATACTAAATATGAAAAACAGCAGAGCAACTCTTGCTCAATGGGATATTTAAGTGCAAAGACACAAACATGTACTGTGTATTAAGTCGTTGGTTCCATTCAGACACTAGAGGAGGGAAATTACATTACAATTGTTGTAGTACGGTAAAATAGTTACCTCAAACACCTGCGTTTCGCCTGGTTTGTCAAGATTTTCAAAGACAGCTTCTCGCTTGTCTGCCCGAACTTCTATCAGGTTATGCCTTAGGTTCACTTTTATGTCACGTTGTTTCACAACGTCCCAAAGTGAGTCAGCATATTTCTTGATCGCAAAGAGCACCGGCAGTGATGTGTTGTATATTATGTTGGCTTTTTCCCGTTTTCCTGTCTTGAATATGAAAATTAAATTACATTTGAGAGCACATGCAAAATGTAATAGTTCATTGAAAAATTCCCATACCTTTCTGAGGAAAGCATCTGTGAGGTACATTATCTTCTGTGGAGCTCCGGCACATTTGACAGGAGTATTTGGGAACGAGAACACAGCGTTGCCCTCTTTGAAGTTCTGCAGTGCCTTCCATGTTTTTTCCACAGTTTGAACTGAATAGTTTGACCCAATGTTTGGATGCTCAAACCCTTCTGGTAGTCCTTTGATCTACATGTTGAAAAGTGTTAGATTTCATACCTGTAAATGAATGTATGAAAGTTAAATAGATAGAGGTTTTACCAACCAACCACACCCCACCTTCTCATAATGAAGCTGTAAACCAAGAGCAACAATCAAATACTCGTAGGAGATCTGTAAAGTGAGAGAAAGTTTAGTATCCAGCCAGCAGATGGCACATTTTAAAGCAATGTTAGAATCTTCATACACTGTCATAGAAGAGTCTCCGGAAATAAACCTACTTCAGTTCCATCATCTGTACAGACAGTGTTTGTGTCTGGGTTTATTTCCTGAACTTTTGATTTAACCCATTTCACTCCTGATGGCATAATGCTTGCTGTGGGCCGACCTGATGAGGTAACAGTTTTTGCACCAGCACCCACCAGGGTCCATATTGGCTGATAATAGTGCATCTAGAACATAAAAAAAGGTTAAACACAACACTTTATAGGACAGAATATAAATATTATATTTCTTAAATGAGTGGAAACTCATAAGTCATATACTTTATGAATTCAAACTTTCATAAATTAACACCAATCACATTAAAATTAGAATTCTCACCTCACTGGGCTCCACAATAGCCACATTCTCAGCTCCCAGCATCCTCTTCATGCGTGCACCCATTGCAATTCCCCCACTTCCTCCTCCGAGTACAAGCATTTTGTAATGCTGTTTGGCAGAGGCTCGACTGCTTGTGTGCAGATGAGAGGTGGCAATGCCTGCTGAGTGGCACTGTGTCAGACGACGCAGTGCAGCCATTCTGTGTCTGAACAACGAGGGCAAATAATTTTTATTGGCAACAAATCCGTCATATTGTCTGTCCCCCAAACAAGCAAAAACTGTCAATTCCTCAATGTTGCTGCTGAATTTTAATACTCTGACCATTAGTGACCATGTGTGAAGTTACTTCACACATCTCTCTAAAGTAAACTAAGCTCATGTTGGATTAAAAATATACAAGGTTTAGAGGTTTAGAAGTGAAGATATATTATATTTTGCAATACATTTCCATGACTTCTCCATTCCTTTCAGGCAAATATTCATTATCATTCATTCTCTGAAACATCAGGAAAAAAAGAAAGAAATTCCATCTTCAACTTTGTCACAGTATATCTAACTAATGACAAGCTATATGATTTGAATATACAAATGTATATAAATTCATGTAGATTAACCAATACAGGTTTTTATCAGTAGATCTTAACTGAAACTCCCATAACTAAACAGTCTGACTTTTTTATATATATATTTCTAAAACCTCTTCAGAAGCCTTCAAATTGCTAATTTTCAAATTTACTATCTTTTGAGTTTTTTCCTGCACGTAGATTAGAAGGGAAATTACCGTAAAAAACAGCACAATTGCTGAAACAAATGCATAAGAAACATAACAGCTGTTCAGGGTTAGTTGTTTCTCTCTCTTTCTCTATTGAAACCGAATATCAGGAACTAGCCTTGAGAGATCAAAACATGATTCAGCCAGACTTTTCAGTCTATTCAATTTGGCAGTCTGTTATTCATGACGACGTTTACGTTATTTTACTCTGAAATAATTTCGACCAACTCAATATGTGAGTCAACAAACAGTTAAAATATATGTGATTTCGGTTACTAGTTCTCTTGTATTATATCTATACTGGACTGAATCGCTGCTGTTGCATGCTGCGTAATGTCATGGCTGAGACCTCCTAACATCCTTCCTGTAGCTATTACAAAGAACACTTGATATTCAGGTACATTTTCACACTATATCGTCGAATAACACAAACCTGTGTGAGTCTTAACTTGACGAGCAATACTAGTAATCACCGTTTAACCGTCAGTTTGTCCAAAGTGCAATGACCAGGTTGCAGAATTGTGTCCAGTCGGCTTTAAGGACTGGACGCCTACAGAGTCTGAAAGTAATTTACAGTCTCCTGCTTGAACTTGTAGGATGGTTCGTCCCGCCCCTTCACCGTCGACCAATCAAAAGCGTCATCAGACCCTGTCCGTTATATTTCCAGGGTTAGAGGAAGTAATCACATCTTATAGTAAAGTAAAAGTACAACTGTGGTACGTGATATAGCAATACATGGCAGCTACTACACTGTAAAAGTACTGTGTTACAAGTCGTGAACTGAAAATGTTAGAAGTAGAATGTTCTTAGAAGTAGCCTGCACTGATAGTGGAAAAGAAGCGCTGATTCAACTTCTTTAGTCAAGTAAAGTGACGAGGACGAGGCTTTTAATCAAAAGTAAGCAAGTATATTCAGGAAAATGTACTTAAGTATTGAAAGTAAAAGTACTCAATGCAGAAAAGAGTCCCCTGTTCCTGTTGTAATTAAATACTATATATATATATATATATATATATATATATATATATATATATATATATATATATATATATATATATATATATATATATATATACACAGTATATTCTATCAGAAACTTAGCATATCAGAAAAGGTTTTCTCCATTAATAGTTTGCTTTGTCAACATTTGTTTCAATGCAATAATTGTTTTGTCCAACTAATGGCACAAAATCCAAAATGATTCACAATTAATTAAATAGATACAATTATTATAATGAATTGTACAACGGTTCACATTTATAAAGTTGAAACGATGAAATATTTCTGTATTAAATGTGACTTAAATGATTATCTAAATAGTTGCAGTTTCAGTTGAGAACAATTAATTAAAAATGTTACTTATAGAATGTCCAACATCACATTTTAGTGTTTCATATGCAAAAAAACTTATATGTAAAGTAGATATTAACTAAAACGGCCAATTAATCATAGAGAAAGGCACATATCTCCTCTGAAATGTAGTGGCATGAGAAGAAAAAACTCAACTCGGCTACAACAAGCAACTTGAAGACTCCACTGTACGAGGTAGGTGTTGTCCTGGAATGAACTCAATAACATGTTTACAAAGTTTCCTCCCTTTGTCTACAAGATGAGGCAGTAGTTTGACTAACCACCACTAGTAAATCTGTATGCACTGTATTTATTGGGACCCAACAAAGATGGTTCGCGCCATTGTGATCATATCAGCGAAGCTTACAAGGAAAATAGTTCCCCACCTAACGATCTAACCGGCATGCAGGATTTATGATCTGTTTATGATCAGTTTCCTGTACCTGCCCAGACAGATACCACGGGAATGGTGGCATAATTCACAATCAAGCAGGATAGAACTTGTGTACGTGACATGGCAATATTGTTTTTATCATTAACAAAACAAGCATCTAGAGAATGTAACATAGGACGCAACAAAAGATACTTGCTTGAAGTTGTTCATCAAACTGGTTTTGATGTTTTTGCACATTTTGAATTTAATCTGATTATTACATATAAAGGTGTACAATGTTAAATCGTTAAGTTGTTTTCCCCAAACACAGTACAACGTTATTGAGGAAATGAGCTGCTCTGCCATAAAGTGTAAATGTCCTTTGGAGTAATCTAATCTCTTTGCAACACCAGCTATATTCTGCACAGACTCAGCCTTGCTCTCTGCAGACCAGTTTGTATGTTCTGTCGTAGAAAAAGCTGCAAATGACCCAAACAAAGATATTGCTGCCTTCCTCTACCACTCAATCGACTCAAGTAAGACAGTGGATTTTATAAGTGTGCATTTCCAACATATTTACAAGCTACTGCTTGACCTTTGATCACCATAAGAGTTTATGATCATGTGTCCACCAAAGTTCCAGTCCAATCCAATTCCCCTAACGTTTTTGTAGAAGCTGCTGTAGAAAAATACATATATAATAGTCATTTTTGACGCTTAATTGTGTAGTTGTGTTATAATATAGTGCAACACAGAGGCGTTTTGAATGTTTTGTTCAGCCGAATTACATAAATGAAAGTGGACTAAATAATTGTTTTAGCTAGTCTTACCGAATAAACTGGCAGCTGAGCATGAACCTTTATGTTCCAATAGATGCTCATTCTGATATTCAATAATGTTTAATACTTTAATACAGTAAATATAGTTTGTTCTTTGATATGATGCTGTAACATGGCATCAACATTGATTGCTATTATCTGTCAATTAGAACTAATTTATCACATCTATTGATTAGTCTATCAATCACATAACACTGATAAGTATTATCTATTGTTTATAAAAAAAATTAACAGATGTGCGCTTTCTATGAAATTACCATAATTTGTCAGAACATCCCTTCAGTGGTTAACAAAAATACCTAATTGCAAACACAACTTTTTATGAGCTCTTAGGTATATTTATTTGTATACTTGTCTTCATAAGTTCACAGAATGACAAATGGATAAACGTTTGTGTGGGGGATATCGTCAAACTAAAAAATAATTGTTTTTGATTGTTGCTGTGAGTAAACTCTGCTATGTTGAGCACTATTCTGGAAATTAGGTCTTTATTTATTTAATTAGGTCGCTTTTAATGAGTATGCTTGTTTATTTTTTGCAAAGTCTATTAGAGGATATTTCATTCGGTGTCTTACTTTTTTTTTACAACAGTAAAAATAGTATGAGAAGGTTAAACATTAAGGGGTCCTTTGAGATGAATCAGCTAGCTGCTGCTGAGTCATCTTGCATTGATTTAATGGCTTTTCTGTGTTTTATATTTGTCTTTCACACAGGCAGACAACCTACCGATCTGCGGTAGTGAGCCCTGTGGACTGTACTATACTTAAACTGCAGATCTAGAAGCATGTATGTCAGGTGAAACTGAATCTAAGACTGCACCATTTAAAAAACAAAAAACAAAACATATCATATGTTGATCAAAGATGGATGGGTTTTATAAAGCACGAAGCACATTTATTGTTGTTTGCATACAAAATCATCAAAAGTTATTTTGCAAATCACATTTTAACACAAATCATTTTCCCTTACTTAAAAGAATCCACAACAATGACAAACATTTTTGGTCTTTATGTCCCAGAATAATCTTGAGAAAGAGTTCAAATGAAACAACCAGCTTCAGCCACTGTTTCTATCTTATCATTAGCAAAAGCCTTTCGAGTTCCTACAGATATTTATTTTTGATTGATTTATATCTGGACAAAATCATATATTTCAGTCCTCTAGGAAAATGGCCGCTCCTCCTGCTGGCTTTGATACAAACAAACTTTGTTTTTCCATCGCTGCTCTGCGTGAATCAGGGAGGAAGTAAGCTTCCCTCACTGCTTGTAGAAAAGACTCTACTTTCTCACAGGGAACCATGGAGACGGCACAGCCACCCCAACCTGCTCCTGTTAGCCGAGAACCCACTGCCCCTGACTTCCTGTAAACAACAAGAAAAAGTTGTTTAGTCGTGGTCCATTGATGAGTGCCGTCACGCAGTGCACCGTGGATATGGACGGTGAGTTGACAGAGCGCTCGGCGTATCTGAAGTTGTATAATCAAGTCTTGTGTCTTCTTAATGCTAATACGTTCCGTCCATCGCAACACACAGGGATCAAGAAAGTCTGATTTAATAGTAATTTGTTCAAATATAAATCTGTTTCTGTATTTCCATTTCTCGTCTGAAATGTTTTCAGAAAACAGCACACTAAAACATGTGTGCTGTTTAGATCTACAATTAGAACGTTTGTGAAAACCGTCAGAGCCATCACTACGCACTTTATTTATAGACATTTATACTTCAATTGTTATATTTGGGAGTTGGTGACTAACAGTGTTGTTTCCAACATTCTGATTACCATTTAAGCCAGAAATCATCTGTAATGCAAACGAAAATATACCTCATTTCATCTCATTCTGTCCTGTGTGTGACTCTTAATTGTGATTAATGCGGGACTTTGCTGTACTTACAGGCAAATGTCCACCAGTATGTCCAGTTCAGAGCAGCTGCACTCGTACAGGTCTCTGCAGCTCACGTGGCTCTGGTTCATCAGGTCTCCCAGTAGCTGGATGGATTCAGCAGGTTCAGAATCACACACTTGTTTGAACCGCAGCACCCGCGCAGCTTCACCGTAAACATGGTTGGCTCGCTGTTGCAGCTTGAAATGTGTCACTGAGAGGACAGAAACGAGAGTTGTGGCTTATCTAACTCTTGTTCATCTGCATGGACACGCTCCCAACAGTCCAAAAAACAGCATCTTTAGGGAATTTCATAATAAATGTTAATTGGTTTATATAACTTATTGATGATAAAGAATGTTGGTTACCTTATTATTTGTTCTAGCTTTCGACTTAGGTCATTTGTGAGATGTGAAATCAAAGATGTTACTCTGGGCTTTTGCTCACCATGCTGAGTGTTTGCGCTCAGCAGCTCTGTGGAAAACTGCTCAGAGGAGATGGCTAGAGCCTTGCAGATCTCCTCCCGGCTGTACGGCTCAGCATGCAGCACCTCGTCCACCAGGGCCAGCATCTCCTCCAGAGAAGCCTTCAACTCTGTCTGCACCTGGGCCAGCTTCAACAACCTGCTCGAGTTCAGACCCCGAGCCTTGGCCAGCATCTGAGTTCACACCAGCCAAGACGTTTCTTTTCTTAATCGAGTTGGATTGTTTTACCCACACGAGACACATCCAGTTAAATATTTACAGCAACACTTAAATTGTGTTTTCCGTTTTATTTCAGTTTTACAATATAGATATTTGCATGATGCTTAGAAAGAAGAATGTGAGAGAAGAAAGATGTGAGTCATATTAAATATGGACAAAGAGGATAAATAACAAAAAAGTTCAGAGATAATTAATTTAAAAGCATTCCCCAAGACTGAGTACCTTTGTTGCGATCCGACACTCCACCACACGGATGTTGTAGTGAGAAGAAGCAGCTTTATTCATTTCCACGCAGCAGTTGGAAATCACAAACACGGCACCATCTGGGAGCTTGACATCACTGGCCCGCAGAGGCTGGAACTCTATCAACTTTGCCTGATGGAGGGCAGCAGTTAAAAAAACGGTTTAAAAACAGTATAAACAATTGTGAACTGTGAGAAACTGCGGACCAGACATCAAATAGGAACAATTAGGTTTGAATAGCTAAGTTATTTGAATGCGCTCTGCTCCATAACATGTGTTCCTCTGAAGCTGAATACACACGGGAAGATATTTGGAGTGATGTGGCAATTAGAAAGCATGAAATGCCAATACAATTCTGCAACTTGGAGCAATGACAGTTGAAATAAGTGCTGGTGACATGAAGTGAGATGTACCGAGGCAAACTTATCTAGAGTTTAGGAGAAGGGGCTGATGTGACTACTCATGGGAGACGAGAATACAATTGATTGACAGGTGAGAAATATTGGACATATACAAGACGGTTACCGAGGAAACCGGAGCCTTGAATGTAAAACAAACACAACAAACCACTATACCAAGTCAAAGCTGAAATAGAAGGGAATGTGCACCAATCAAACCTAAATCTGTTCTAGCATGTCATTTTACACATTTATATTGCCTGTTAAGACTTAGGATTTGTAAATTACGCTCATCACCCATGATGGACAGCTGTGTATTTTTATACTCAAAAGATTACCACATACTGTTCCACTCTCTGCCAGGAATGAGATGGATTGGTCCATGCCTCCTCCCTCTGTGCCAATATAATGCTCACATTTGGCACATATTTCTGCAAGTGCAACCTGAGGAAGACAATAATAAAGAAATAGACTGTTTAAGCTGGAAAAACAGTCAAGACAAACAGTCTCTTACACTGACTGCTCGTCCGAGGATTGAAATATTTTTCCTTCAAATGTCCTTAAAAATATTTTGAATTGAATTTACACAATCGTTGTATAAAATTTTGAAATGGAATGTTCAATAAAAGTGTCATTTCACCTTGGAGAGGGATTTCTGATTTGCCTCCATTGTTACGAGCCCGGCGCAGCAAACTAAGGCACTGGAACTGGACAGGCCAGAACTTGGAGGAATGGTCCCATCAATGACACACGACATCCCTGATAAATGAGCGATCCCAAACTTCTCCTGTATTTAACACGATGAGAAGGTTAATTCCACAAATGTAGTCAACATTATATGATACTGTGATGATGATTTTGATATATTTTCAGGATTACAAACTGGATTGTGTATATTCTGTCTTGACGATAATTAAGGCTCACCAGACTAAATGTCTTACCTGAATACCTTTAACTCCACAGAGAAAATAAAAATACCACATTGGATTGTCTCTGTCAATGGCAATTTCATCTGAACATGACACAGTGAAATCGCTGCAAAGTGACAAAAAAAAGAAGTTCTGAATACAGATGCATTTGAAACTTCTGAAGTAATTACAAAAACTAATAGAAAAGTTCAACAATGATCATGTGTGTTCAGGTCATACTTGTATTGAGGATTTATGTTGGCCAGTTGGATCTTGTCTGAGCCGTTCACTGAGACAGCTGCAAGGATATTCTGTTCAATAGCCATTGGAAGCACAGAATAGCCGCAGTAATCGATGTGTTCTCCTGTTCAACGTGAAAAGACAACCGTGAATGGGAAAAAATAAACTAAGTTATTAAGTTCAGCACTGATAACAATGTTCCTGGAGAAAACCTTACAACAGCCGATACACAATATCCTTCAATGTCATTTCCTTCACAACAAAGGTGGCGAGTCCCGAGATCCATTTTCACACTGATGTTAAGATTCTAGAATGACACCATTAATTAAATTTTCTAATGAGGGGATTTTTTAATATTAGGATTCTTTAATAATCCATAACAAATATTTTAGAACTTAAGTCTTAACTCTTTTAGATCAGAGTTATAATTAGATATCTTAAAATAATGAAAATACGAGTAAATAAAGAAAAATTGTTGTAGATATGGTAATAAAAATAAAACATTACCTATAAGATTTACCCTCCCAGGCGCACTTGCATAGAACAGAGGAGATTCCCCATACTTTGTTTCGAAAGTATTTTTCAGGTTTCGCAGTCTGTAAAATTGAAGAATAAGTAATGAGGCGATGAACCATCGAATACATTGATTTTCTATCTCCCTGACAATCATGTTCAACCCACCTTTCATTAGCAGAGATCGAAGTTTTTGACTTGGGTGGGCTTGTTGCCATTTCTAGCTATAAGAATAAATTCTAGCATTAATTGATAAGTATTAATGTACTTCTCGCAGCTTTTGGATTTCCTGTCGACTATCAGCTGACGGTCACACGGGGATCCCGGATGCAAAAACCGCTGATTTAAGGTCAGTTCCCAAACATTAGTCACAGCGTCGGTGAGTTGGCTTTGCCAACAGAGGAGCTGACAATGAAACAGAGGGAGGAGCTGCAGCCGTACAAACACGGAAGCGGTCGCAGCAAAGGGGGCGTATTTTTTTTAAATCAACTTTATTGAAACAATCACAAATACAAACCAATAATGAAGTTTACAAACATTACAGACATGTGCTCAACATAGACTTACTCAGGCCAACTCAGAGTCAAAATGGTTCATGCATAAGGTGGGAACGTGAGATTACATTTTAAGCATGTCTGAAATTAAGAGCACAAGAGGAATGTTTTATTACACTATGTGTACGTTTTTTCTCTCTTATTTCGTTTTTGGTCCAAAAGACTACACTACCCATAATTCTAAAACCGCAGTCACCATGTGAACGAAGTAGGGAGGTAGTTAGTTCCGCAGTTGGTAGCGCGAAGAATGGGTACATGAAGTAGTTATTGTTATAAGTAATATTTTGCCACTGGCATTGCAAATTAAATAAATCCAGTAACATGTTCGTGAAATTATGTCAGACATGATGATACTTGAAGTTTGGGGAAGTACGTTTGTTAGTTTTCTACCAGTGAGATCCCTGGTGGTTTGGCGCTGCCAAGGCGCGCGACTTTTCAAAGTGGGCGAGACTGCTGTTCTTAAAGAGGACGACTAACAGGTTAGCCTGTGTTAGCTTTATATCTTGCGAAAGTGAACGGCTCAGCAAAATCACAACTGAAGTGACATTAAACTTATGATTGGCTTACGGATGTAAATCCTTCATCAAATGAAATAGGCATTTAGTTTTTAAAGCGTATCCACTTATTTCTGTATGTCTGGCTCTTTGTTGTCAAGGCAAGCTAACTTAGCCAACGCTAATTAACTAGTGATAGTTAGCTAGCTTCACTGCGTTGTAATGTAAACGGTAATATGGCTAGCAGTCAATAAGAATTAGCTTATTACAATTCAGGAATACCTACGGGAAAAATCTCTTCCATTGTATGTCAAGAGGTAAGATATGTAGTTAAAGTTATGTGTATTTTGACCAATGCGGCAATATCCGGACCTCAAGCTAACTTTTAAGGCGTACGCTAACTTACTTCATGTGATATTCATCTTTTACTTGACGCCAACATCAAATAGAAATGCTTCTCCTGGTTCTTACGTTGATTTTGCACTTATTTCCCCCCAGAGCACCTATGCCATCATGTCTATTGATTTTGACAGTGCTGCTCTTCAAACCCAGCATGATGAAGAAGAATACGATCAAGAGGACTATGCCAGAGAGCAAGAGGTGCACACATATTTTTGAAAGCATCATGATGGTGATCGGATTATATGCACTTTCGATTTTCTGTCTGTCTTTGTTCCTTTGAATTTTTGTTGTTGTTTGGGAAACATTTGAGGTGTATTTGATGAATATTACAAGCACCACCCACTTCACAGACAGGCATGCTTTGTTAATAGTCATGCCTCCAATCTGTTGCACTATGACCTTGTGCTATTATTGGCTCATGGAAAACTTCTTCCAAGTGTGTCATACTGAAAACATCTCTGACAAGTGGTTTATCTACTTTCCCTCTATTTCGGTTGCCTTGTCTCAGTGCTTGACTCCACTTGTACTTGAATAGAGCAAGCATGAAGAAACCTCTGCTGAATGTCTTTCCAGTGGGCAGGAAAGACAATCAGAAGAATTGGAAGGAAGGATATTAGTCATGAAGTAGATTTTGTATGGGTGTAGCCAAGTTTCATTCACTCTGGTAAACTGGATAATGTTCGCGGACATTAGTTGGAATGTTTCTGCTCCAGTTAGCTTTGCTATATGTTTCGTCTAAACAATGGAGTTCATTCGGAGCTCCACAGCAATACTGCAGGGAGTTGACGACATTCCACACACTTTTTGGATATTTCACACTGCGGAAGTCTTCTCTGCTGAAGTAGTAGGATTTGACATTGTAATGTGGCTTCACAGTTGAAACCGTATCTTGAAGCATTGTTAAATGTGTAAGTGGGATAATATGGGTCCTTTGGTTGAGGGCCCAGTGGAGGATCTGAGGAATATTCAACAGTCCTTGTGGGAAGTAAGTCCAGCTGGCCTTGTTTTTGTGTCAGAATATGCTAAGATGTATTGATGATAAGGCCAGGTATTGCTGTTTGTCAGTAATTGGTTTGTTGTCGGTTTCACCAAATGCAATGTGAGTGTATTTTATACTAAGAGTTTTATTCCAATGTGCGATATACAAACACACGAAAATGACACGTAAAATAACAAAATGATGGGGTCCAGTATTTTTTTTCTTTATCTTCATTGAGCCGTATTCATAACAAGGCAATAGAGATTTAGCCTAACCTATTTTTGAAGTATTGAATTGTGAATTTTAATCGATATTTTGGATCACTTTGGAAAAAAAGAAAAACATGTTACTTGTGATATATTTCCTCTGTCTGACTTGCAGTGATTGCTTGTTTGCTGTTTTTTTGTGTTAATTTATAACTTTGTTGCAGAGCAACCTTGGTGACTCATTAGCAGGTGACTCATTTCCATGTGCTGTTTTTCTGCAGCTACACAAACTGCTCACAGACCTGCCTGATGACATGCTGGATGATAGCAGAGACTACTCCCCAGAGATAGAGTACTCTAACTGCAGCAATAAAAACACTGTCAACAGGTAACGCAATGTGATTGGTTCATAAATAAAAGGGATATTCAAAACAAGTAGACTTACCATGAGTCGTTCTAATATAATGATACTTCTTTGTTGTCTCCGCATAGCCCACAGTCTACATGGACTCATCAATGGTCAGATCATCCAAGGCGAACCTCTCTTGAGCAGGCAGTGCGTTAGTTTGTTGTTACGGATACATTTTTGCTTTCTAAACTTGAAATGAACAAAAATAATAATCCTGTTAATGTCTTTCTGAAGAACTATGATGCTGACTATGATCAAGGCTCTCATGAATATGGAGATATTCATATCAATGGACATCAGGCTCACCCCCAAACTCAACCTCTGCCCCACACCTGGAACCAGCGGTCACAAGATCAGAGGTTCACCCAGGGAGATTACACACACACCAGCATGGGAACAGAAAAATCCACGGAGACCAATGATTTTTCAACAGTTGAAACGTATGAGAATAAACCATACCCACCAGGTACCAATATTAAATACAATGGAGAGGGAGGAAACCAGGGCAACCAGGACTACAGGGACCACAGCAATCCAGGAAATCATTTTCAAGTCAGTGATATCTTATGTTTTCTCTATTTCATCATTGCAGGCTCCCAAATTCACAGCCCAGGGATTGATGCTTCATCAAAGTCACCCTTAAGTCTCTTGAGCTAGTAAAACAGATTGTTTTTTGCAGTTATATTTCCTTTTATGTATAGTTTAAGTTGTAGTCAATTCTTTGTGTTGAAATCCTGCCTTGCCTTGTCAACATCTTGTTATGTGGCAGCCTGCATCTTCTACAGTTTCTATCTGTTCCTTGTGGGTTTAAGAATGACAATGTAACCAGTTTGATTGTGCAACTTTGATTTTATTCAGTTATAAGTTAGGAATGCAATAATATTTTAATTTTAACATTCTGCCTCTCGTTTGTTCTGATCTACAGACTTTAACGTCTGGAGCTGCAGTCAGAGGTATGGATCAGTTCAAGGCCAGCTACAATCCTCACCATCCTGTCCGTCAGATCATAAGTTCACAGGACACACACCAAGAACATCAATTTGACCATCTACAGAGAGAATTCCTTGAGTCAACACAGCGTAAGTTTTACAATCATGAGTAAGCCCCTGCATTTGTTCCATAGAAGTAGAGTGCTTTACCCCTCACTACAATAAAAGCTGAAAGGTCATCTTGTGATTGTCAGACCTGATATTTATTCGGTCATGCAAACATAGAGAAATCACTAAAATTTGGCTTTTACTTTGTTAACAGTGTAATATAAATTGGGTTTACTGGCATGCATGTTGATGTCCCTTTGACATATAAATTGTTAATTCAGATCAGTTGACCTGTGAGATCCATCAGCAAATAGACAAAATATATCACAGTTATCTGTATGTTTAATAGGCAATTGTGGCTTGGCTGAGTATGTAGTTTTTAGTGTAGGATGCAAATGCAAGGAGCTAATTAAGTAGTTTACTACTGTAAAACTAGTGGCTTCACTAGAAGTGTTACACATACCTTCTCTCAGGTAAATCAGGAAGTTTCACACTGTTTAAGGCAGACTTGTCCAAACCTTTTTCAAAGAGGGCCAGACTTAATATTGCAAAGATGCTTGGAGGCCAATAGTCGCTTCTGACAATTTTTAACCACAAAAGTTATCTACAAATTCATTGTCACAGTTGTCTTTATTTTCAAATGGCAATGTAACCAAATATAAGCCACTCAGAAAAAAAAATCTACCTTTCATTCATGTCTGGAGAGTCAGATAACATTGAACGAACTATATGGAATACCTTAAACTTCCATGAAGTTGATAAATAATTTATACCTCATGTTCATTTTAAACAGGAGTTATAAGTAATGCAAAGTTGTCTGTTATCATTAAACTTTTAAACTATTGAATTGTGCTCTTGTCTTTTACAAGGTACATAACATCATCAGTTAGAGCCCAATCTTAGTCAAGAATTTAATAGAATAGGTGCCATAAGTCCAAGTGCATATATTAACTGTGCTTTTGGCTTTTCACTGTTAATAGTGATGGATACTACTGTTCGAAACATTCAGAATTTCAGATTGACCAAGAAACAGGTGACTTAGGACACTAATGAGAAGGGTGATACTGAGATCTGGATTTCAGTAAACAGGCCAGGTCTGGTTTTAGGACAGTGGTTGAGATGAGTAAAATGTCATGTACGTGGGGATCACTTAGTCTTGACCTCAATCGGTTCTTGTTTAGGTTCATGACAGAGAATGTCTGCTCACACAAATATCTGGAGCCGAAAAAAGCTCGAAACTAGAAACCTGGCTTTATCCAGTTGCTGATAAAAGTCAACAATAGAAAGCGAGGGAGGGCATAGATGTATCAAAAGAACTGGATACAATGTTCTGGGCGGGATCTCGTCGTTCTATGAAAGCTTGATGAGGGTTCACAGAAAGAGCCCTTACAGAGCCAGATAGCAGACAGCATTAGAGTGGCGATGCCACCATGCGATCAAAGGAGGAGTTGCGTTTAAATACTACATTATAAGACCGAAGCCGCAGGCCCTACGAAACCCTGCCGCGGACCATTATTGGACCCCGGGCCAAACTTCGGGCATGCCGGATTTAAAGGCTCATTGACATTTTGTTATTTAATGTTGTTTTTCAGAAACTGCTGAAATGGAGCAGCTTGCCCAGCTTCAGATTTTAAACAAGGCTCAGCAAAGGCAAATTGAAGATGTGGAGCAAAAACTGGAGGATTCAAGACGTAATATGAGATATCTTGAGCATCAGTTTGCAATCGCCAAAGGTATTTTCTGCAAAGTGTTTACTTTTAAAATTGGTTGAAAGGTTCAAAATGATATCTCACTTAATTGCATTACCTAACCAGTGAACTGTAAATTTAATGACTTTCTTTTTTTTAAGAGTGATGTTGTACTACTTCTGATGATTCATTGTCTATCAAACTATTGTGATTGATTCAGCAGAGGATAGTATAATAATGTTATTCTTCAGTCATTTCTGCCCCCTTGTGGCTGAGAAGAAGCAGGACAGAAGCAGGATTGTCCTTGTGAGACCTTATTTTATTACTGGACTTCAATAAGCATAACTAATTCATGTTTTTTCAATCATCTTAGATGAAAAGGATGCCTTAGGAGTGAGTCTTAAGGAATCAAGTCGACTAGTTGAAGAGACCAAGGAGCGGGAGGTTAAAATGCAAAGCAACATGAAGGCTATGGAGCTGCAAATACAGGCCCTTAATGAGAGAGAACAGGAGGTAAGTTGTGATCTGACACCCAACATATTCTTAATTTATAAAGCTAACACACGATGTGGTCATGAATAAATCTTGTCATGATATCAATGGTATCATTAAAAGTACCACAGTACAGGTGATTTACAATCTGTTTACAATTCCTCACTGAAGTGTTTTGAAAAAAAGTGCTACATTTGAACCCAAAAGAATTCTGTTAGTGTTGCTTACTTACACAGTAACATATTGATGTCATTATACCGACACCAAGACATTGGTTTTACCCTGATTGCAGAATATAAAGAAGCAGAGAGTGGCGGAGGCTGCAGTAGACTGCATGAAGCAGCAGATGTTGGAGCTCTGTCGTTCTGACACCCTGTCCAGAGCACGGGACCAGCATGACAGAGACCTTGCTGTGATAAAGCAGCAGCATGAGGTTGCACTGTTGGCTATACAGCAGAAGCTTGACTCAACCTCCCAGGCCCTGGATGAACAGGTTTTTATTTCTACAGTTACAAGATGCAGCAATGGAAAATTAGAGTGTTATGTAAACAGATCAACTGTTCATGTGAAGTTTTCCCCCATGTCTTTATTCAAGAGCATCAGTGCTTTCACGGTCAGATTTGGTTAACGTTTTTTTAAAAAACCGAACACGTCCCTCGCGCTCCAATAGTCGCTGATCACTGTACATAACTATGATTCTAATGATTGAAGTCCCTGCAGAAATTGATTTGTGAACCTTAAAATAGGAGCTAACTGTTGTGTTGTTGCTCTCAGATTTATGTTGGTCAGGGGTTACAAGAGCAGGTGAAGCAGCTGCAGCGTCAGAGAGAAGAAGATCAAGTAGAGAGAGCCAGAGTCGTCAATGCCCTTACTCAGCATCTGGAGGAGAGTCAACAACAATGTGCCAAGCTGTTGCAGACAAGTGAGTGGAAGGTTTCTGCAACCACTTTCTTTATATGACTGAACACCTTTTTAAGTACAAATTTGTCTTTGTTGTGGTTCTTGTTGTCCAGCTTCCGTACAGGATATGAGTCAAATAAAAATCCAACTACAGCAGGCCCTATCAACCAAGGAACTGAGTGAAAACATGAATAAAGTCTTACAGGTTTGCTCCACTATTTTCTGTCTCACGAATGAGTCATTACCAAAATGTAACTTCACAAAATGATTAAATGGTTCATCTTTTATTTTTATTTTTGTCCCGTAGGAGGATATGTCCGATTTGAAAGAGCAGATAACTCTGTATGAATCTGCTGTTAAATATGGTGTTATTGCACTCGACGCAAGCAGTGACTGCGAGAACCAACTGTCAGAGTCCTGTATGGCTTTAGGATTAAAGAAAACCAGGAAAAATGGCACTCTTCACAGGTGCAACATAATTCTCATTACCATTACATCATTATTATCACTCTGACCTCTTCAATTGTCTGTTTCCTACCTTTTTGCCATGAGTTACGTATATTATAAAACTTTATGAACTGTCCAGTTTTCATCGTTTGTTGCACTACACGACTAAAAATCATTAAAATTCATTTTTTCCACCACGTCAGTATTGCCTTGGCTAACCTGTCGGACTCTAAGATGTCTAAGGATGAGGGTTTGCGGCTGCTGCGAGTAGAGATGCAGCGCTGCTTGGGAAATTTAAAAGGAAAGCGGCAGAAGGTCAGTCATCTGCAAGAGGAACTGCAGCACTGTCAGGCTCAAGTGCTAGACCTGCAGACCCAGTTAGATGAAGCCAAGCTCAGCTCTTCGGTGAGTACTCTGCTCTACATAACCTGACTAAATGTTAGACTGCTGAGGAAAGCGTTGAGTACTGAATTGTACTGAAAATCCCTGTGTAATTGCTTTTATTGAGATTTAAGTACCGTTACTAATGTGGTCTCTGGCTGATGGGGGGAGAAATTGGAAACATACAAACTGTTCATGCAAGGTAATTGCCTGAAAATGTGTTTAAAACCTCTCAGTTAACAAACCACTCCACCACAGTAGCCGTCTTTGTCTTTTATGAAAAGGCCTCAATGGTGCTCCTCTGTCAGTCATCATATTAAACCTGTTGAATATTAGATAATCAGCTGTGAGGACCCCATCAAGTTGCAGGACAGATGGAAACGCAGACACATCTGCAAATGCAAATAAATGAGCTCACAGATTGGTTACGTTTCCAGGATCGCAAGATGATGAATCTTTGAAAACATAGATTGTATGAACTACACAGTTCTGATGCACAGTGTGATTCTAAATCTTGTCTGCATGTCCACAGGTCAGAGGGACCAGCCAGATCAAACATCTAAACGTGACTGGAGAGTGTCAGAGCGACTTACTTAGGCTACAGGAAGACAAACAACGCTTGCAGGAACAAGTGGAGGTTCGTTGTAGTAAATCATTTTTTTAATGATTTGTTGGTGTTTTGACTAAGTAATGAGGTGCTCTTATGTTCCAATTCTAGATGCTAGAAGAGAAGATCATAGAGCTGAAGCAGAGTGAAGAGAAGGTTAGGTCTGCCAACCTGGAGTTGTGCACCAAAATGAGGGATATGATCCAGGACTTGGACCAAGAAAAGCAGGAGGCTGCTACACGGTAAGACACAGATTAAAAATTACATGTGTAACGTTTGATTTTTAATATCTTCATAAATTGTTTTATTTATTTATGTGTCATTTCTATTTCTTCATGAAGATCCGAGCGGATTCATCAGCAGTATAGGGACGACGTAGTGAACCGGGTCAAAGCAGAGCTCATGCTGGAACACGACAGTCAGGTTGAACAGCTGACGGCACAACAAGAGCAGCTTATTCAACAACTACAGTAAGTACCCAATACCTCACTTAGAATATGACTGGTGTGGAGAACTTTGCAGCTCACTTACAATACTCATGTTCCGTACACAGGACTCAGCTGTCGGAAGCCAATGATAAGATGTTGGCTGTGCAGGAATGTTACATATCTGTCTGCAAGGAAAAGGAGATCCTGGAAGAGAGCATACGGAACAGAGAGAAGGAGGAGGCTTTGATGAGAGAAGATGAGGTATACCGGATTATAAAATGTGCACAAAAAAATCAGCATTTCATTAGTAGTCATGAGTAATCATTATGGATGTATTATTTGGGGGTCGGACTGTTGTCAGACAAAATAACCAATTGACAGATGTTGGCTTGTCCTGTAACTTTTTATTATTTTCAGATATTTTGAATACTACCCAGTGAAGTCAGGGATAATGCCTCACAATGTGTCCATTATCTTGCTTATAATATGGTCACTTGCCAAAGAAAGGAAAATGAAGACCTTTAATTTATATGTTTATGCTTTTTGGAATCAAAATGTTTTGTGTTCCACAAGCAATAACTCTTTTTTTCCTGGTAACTCCTGATTGTTTTACTGATACCTGGAAAAATCAATATATCCCTATAAGGGTCTTTAGCAATGTTAATCACTGCTGCAGTAAATAGGATGAACCTTAGATACCACTTGGCAACGAGAGATATTTGTAGTCCGCTCAGCTTTGGCTCTGCTGTTAGCAAGAGAATGTTAACGTTATGCTAGCAAGATTGAAAGTCAATAACATTGTGTACCATTGACATCCAATATAAGTTTGCGGTATGTTTTACAACAGCACTAGCTATCTGTCTAGCCACGTCATTGTCCCCAAAGCAAGCAATATGAACACATTTTACATTCTATATAGCAAAATAGAATTGACATAAGCTAAACTAAATAATACGATATGTACTAGTATTTCATTCGATGGCATTATACAGTAAAAGCTGTATTTCACAAAATGGTTACGCATTTGCAAATACATTTGACTGGAGTTTACGTGTCAAATGTAATTTGTTTACAATTCATCTATTCTCATTTTCAGCAAAAGAAGAAAGAGGAGAGTTGTACAACTGTGGAGAAAATAAGGGCTGAGCTCGAGGCTGGGCATCAGGCCTCCATGAACCAGTTCAAAGCTCTCTGTTCCAAAGAGAAGGAGACTGAAATCCAGCAGCGGGTGAAATCTCAGGTAGCCTCGGCCAAGGCTGCGTGGAATGACGAACGGCAACAGGTATGATTTCCTAAAATTATCTTCAAAGCCCTATTCGATATTTTACTTCAGGCTTGACGTTTTGTTCTAATTCTTTGCAGATGGAGAGGACCTGGACCCAGAGGCTGGAGGACGCCAGGAGAAAGAAACCCTTAGAGAGTGCTGAAGGAACCTGTCAGACAGATGAGATTACGGCAAGCAGTCTGACAATTACTGTTGAGGAGCTGGACTCCAGGCTCATTGCCCAGAGACTGCAGCTGCAACTGGAAGCTGACAAAGTGAAACGTAAAGCTGTCGAGGAAGCCAGGAAACAAGGCCAGAGAGAGATTCACGAGAAACAACTGGAAGACATGGCCCAACAGGTCAGTGAGGCCAGCTGATTATTTGAGGCCCGATAATCCAAACAAAGAATTATGTGTTGAGTGGGTTGGGTTGGTTCTTAGAAATCTTAAGAGGATAAAGCTCCTCTTAAGATTTCTGAGAACCAACCCAACCCACAACTCAAAGTATAACTCAGTACAATTCAGCAGCACCCAACATTACTACCTCCAAAATGACCATTCATTGCAAGTCTGTTGTATTGTACTGTTGTTAGTATCTAGGTCAACCCATTGTTGTTTTTGTTGTCTCCCCACACTTTTAGATTACCATGATGTTTCATGTGATTCATACATGCATGTTTAAATGTCAAATTTAGTAGTAAACACAAGTGACATTGTAACAGGTTGAAGGAGCACTGATCAGGGCATATGATCGCTGGATTGAAGATTTGACCTCATTACCAGAATACCAAGCTTCTGTTCAGAAAGAGAAGGTGAAATGGGAAGAAGAGCAGAGAAAAGACACACAACAACGGGTATAACACCTCTTTATTTTTGTGAGTTAAAGTGTCACTGCTTTTATCTGTCTATTCTGATTACATACTGAATCTTTTTCTGTAATTTGTCAGGTATCCCAGACCTTGAAGGAAGCAGTGGAGCAGAGCTCTGGAGCGCAGAGGTTGGAGGAGCTCCAAGAGGAGGTGGCGTCTCACCAGAGCCAGCTGGAGCAAGTGAGGAGAGAGCAAGCTGCTCTCATGAAGGCGGAGCTGGCCGGAGCTAGAGCAGCCTGGAACAGAGACAAACAACAGGAGATCTCCGTTATCCAGGCTCGCCTTGAGCAGGTGTACCTAACCAAGCTACAAGAGCAGAACAAAAAGTTGGAGCAGGCTTTGGTGCAGACTAAAGAGGATGCAGAGGTCGAGAAGAAGGAGCTGCTTCTTCAGGTGGAGGCAAAGCTACAGCAGACGATGAGAGCCCGAGAAGAGGAGTGGAGGTGTCAGCACGAAGTGAAAGAACAAACCCAGAGACGGCACATAAGAGATCATTTACTTTCCGAGATTCAGACCGGGCTGGAAAAGGTCCAGGCACAACTTCTAAGGGATCCTAAAACTGATCAACAGAACACTGAAGATACCAAGAGTACAAACGGGGCCATGCCAGAGGGCACAATAACACACATGATCCAAACTTCCTGCAAAAATATTGTTAACAGAGCAGTATCACTGGCCAAGAAGGAGTGGAAGAAAGTGAGTGTTATTTGATAATGTATCATTTAAAAATCAAGTATTTCTATCTGTTCATTAAGAGGACTGGCTCTGAGCAATTATATATTCAGGGTTTCTGCCCAGTGTATTTCAAACCAGGCAGTCTGCTGGACCCATGTTGGCTCCCACTCGAGCTGTAGAAAATGTATTTTTAATGTCTCCTCAAGCGGAGGTCAAGTTTTGGGTCTTGCCTGCCACCTGCTGACGACATAAAAGACTTTTAGCCCTGATGTTGGTTCACATAAGGTCAGTTGATCGTTATGGTGGACCAGCTATTCTAATTAAGTGATAAGAGGCTCCTCTTAGTTTTCTGCGCAAACCAAACTAAATTACGGTATACAAAATACTTGTGGTCTAACAAGCGTAAAACTATCAATTGTTATTCACTGGGCTGGAAGGAGACAATGGCTACAATGGTGCCCCTGAAGAAGACTTACCATGATTTAATGTTGCAGCATTAAGTTGTATTGATTTGTCTGAATGTGATTTCTTTATTATATTATTTTGCTGAACAGTTTTTGAATTGCTCTTCCATTTATGGCTGCATATCTCCTCTCCCAAAGATAAGTGAGGAGAAGTTGAGCCGTGTATTACAAGAAATGCAGGAACAACACGAAAGAGAAATCAACAAAATGCAAAGTATGTAACTTCATTATGGCTGTTTAAGTGCTCTAAGCAAGGCATGGTGAAAGCTTTCTACTTTAAAACAAGTGACATGCTGTGTAGAGTGGCCATCAACAGTTTATTTAACATTATTGTCCACCACTCCCAGGCTCTTCGGTCCCGAGGAGAGAGCCCGCTCGCTGCAGGAAGGAATGTGCAGAAACTGCCAGTAATCTGCAGAAGAAGAACCAGGAGCTCCAGAAGCACTTAGAGAAAGCCTGCCGCCACCTCCAGCACAACGTTCGAGGGCACAAAACTGCCATAAAGAATCTCAAAGGTATTATTCTGATTCAAATGTCTAAATCTGATGTAAATAGATTGATTCAACTCTATATGTGCCTCTGTGTTAATGCAATTCACCACTGTTTATTGTAGATGAGCATGAAAGCAGTTTACAGAAAGCAAAAGAAGAACATCTGCAGCAGCTAGAAGAAGTGAAGAGACTCAGAGAATCATCAGGGTTTGTGTTGATTCTATCAATTATTATCTTCAGTACAAAGTCCATTTAAATCACTTTTCCCTGGCTGCATTGCCACTCTGTCTACTGTTGCATGCCAAGAAAACATATTTTCACTACTCAACCAAAGATGAAAAAAAGAGTTATGATTACTGTCTTGATGACTTTTCCCTTTGCACTTTCGGTAATATTGAAATCAGTTGGTTGCTCTACATATCAGATGACATCCCGATCCATCCCGAAACAAGTCATACATTCCTGATTTAATAAGGTTCCTATTCACACATGTGGAAATAAGTTGTGTACTGTAGGTTCTGTCCAGGATTGATTCCTGTAATGCTAGAACAGTGGTTCCTGCTAATGTTTGTTTCAATTTACAGAATGCTTCTTCTGTTTCTTTCGACCAGGAGAGCTGGTCCGTCATTTTTAGTGGCACCTCATAGGTCATTTGTGATAAGGGTGCGGTTAATTTGGCATAATTTGCCACCCATGCTCCACAGTAGTTGCACAGCCCCAAAAATGACATCATTTGTTTTTTAGTCAGTGGTTTTGGAGCTGCAAGAGTGGTTTGTTTCCTGTCGGCATTGACACATTGTCCACTTGCAAATAGTGTGTGACCTAGATATCTTATTTCCTCTTGGCACATCTGCAATTTATTTTTGTTCACTTTGTTTCCAGTTTTTGCCAGATAACACAATAGGGCCTGTGTGTCTGCTGTGCATGACTGTCTGTCTTTTGAGGCCACTAAGATATCATCCACATACACTAAAATTTGGCTCCCTGCAGGAGGTTCAAATTTAGATAAATAGATAGAAATTGCTTGAAAGAAAATAGTTTGGCTTTTCTGAGGTAGGTGGATAGGTGTATCTTTTTCCTTTAAATGTAAATGCAAACCAATATTCAGGACATGGGATCAATACACCTGATTTTAGCAGGTCCTGTATAACAGGCCTAATGCCTTCTTTTGCATCTATTTGTAACGGATATTGCCTTAGGCATGGTCGATATACGGTTTTGGGTCTTATTATCACTGGTTGACAGCCAGTTAACAGACCTACATCGGAACTATTTTTTGTCCAGAGTGACCGGTAAGGTGCTAAGGAGGTGCTCTTGATCCTCGGTAAGCATCAAATGTCAATCACTGTGTGATGTTTCATCCTTCAGACGTCTGTTACGAATTTGGCTTTTTTCATAAATGTTCCTAAATCTTTCCAGGCGTTCTTTTTGTACCTCATAGTGATATGCAGATCTTCAGGTGACTTAACGTCTACGTTTTACGTCTACATCTACCTGTGGAGATTTACTCTCATTGCTGCTACATGCATTGATGCTTTTAATGGTGAACATCAATACAATGATGATGATGATGATGATAACAATTACATATTGTTGCTTACAGGGTGTCTGAACAACAAAATCTTCAGCGAGTCGTCGAGGAGATGAAGCAGCAGTACCTGATTACTGTAGAAAAGATCCGAGGTTGGTAATAGTGACCTGCTGCAAAGAGTCTGTTTGTGTACTACTGGACATGATGTCTTGGCAGGAAATACCTGTGTTATTCTGGGCATGAACACGTTACTGTTGCTATATTGTTGCTTACTCTAAAATGTAAATCTGATGCAGTTTTAATGTTCATATGTGCATGTACAGAAAATGAACTTGCGATGTTTTAGAGCATGTATGTGGTGTAGAACACACTGATGTCGTGTTTGTACGACAGGAGACATGCTGCGGTACCTCCAAGAGAGCCGGGAACAAGCAGCAGAGATGATCCACTGTGAGGTGCAAAAAGAGAGGCAGGACACTGCCAGGAAGATGCGGCACTATTATCTGAACAGTCTGCAGGAGTTGCTGGAGGACGGGGGGAAGACAACAGGGCAAGAGACCATAACTGCCTTTAAGTCATGTGCTTGTCTCATCGTGGTTCTTGTCATTGTTTTGATCTTTCTATCTCGTGCAGGGCTGAAAAGAAAATAATGAATGCTGCAAGCAAGCTGGCCGCCATGGCTAAAGTCCTAGAGACGCCCATCAAAAGTAAATCTGGAAAGAACAGTTTACCAAGTGAGTACTGCTGTACAAAACTGACTGTGGATTCTGTTTTCTCAAAATGTTAATGTGGCACGGATCTGTGTTGTACTGACAGATTGTTTGACATTTGTGTCCACCAATGGGCGTCTTCTAGATATAAACGCAGGTTTCATCAAGTACCCATCAACACTACCCATGCCGCTTGACATCAGGCCACAGGAGAGAGGCCACAGGGAAACGACCTCTGCAGATTGTGAGCAAAAAGCAACCGCTGCTGTGCCGACTAAACATTCCAGCCACCAGGACATTTCTGCATCCATGGAGGCAGATGCTGTGGTTAAACCCAAGACTGCTGCCAATACACAATCTCACAAACCGTCTCAACAGACGCCCTGTTCAAGCCATGCGTCTGTGAGGAGTAAGAGTAGGGAGCTGTACCTGCATGGAGGCGAAACGGTCACAGCAGACAACCGCCTCGATTCAGAGCAACAGAGAAAACCCTTCCTCACAACGGAGGCTCCTGTCAGAGAAGAGAAACAAACTAACTGCAGCCTGACCAGTAGTGAGTCCGACAGGAGCTTCCAAGTACAAAGACTGTCCTACTCAGGAAGGAAAGTAGAATCTGTGAAGCCGTTTCCTGTGTCGGTTTCATCCGCCGCTGACTTCACAGAGTTCGGTAGTCTCACTCCGGACACGTCTGACCTGACAGTTTATAATGAAATAGCCAAGGTGACACCTCCCACTCAAACTTTAACATTTCCCAAAGTGAAGATGAGCGGAAACAGAGAGCCCACTCCTGGTTCTGAGGGCGAGAGGCAGCATGGATTTAGTTCCAGGCCTCTTTTTGCTGAGTTGAGACAGTGTCAGCAGGACAGCGGCTTCGACAGCCCTTTATACCAACAAAAATGACAGTGCGGAACACTCGTGTGACGCTGGCTTGAACCTGATGATTTAAATCAGCTGACCAATGGTGCCTTTAGTTTTAAAGTTTACATTTCATAGATACACACATGTGTGCGAGTGTTTTGAATTGTTACAGGAATAGTTGAACATGTTTCCCTTTGTGCCAACAGTAAGGAGATAAGATGGATACAATTATATTCTCAATATGAAGCTGCAGCTTAGCTACAAACATTGGAAACCGTGGAAGTGCAAGCTTGACTCTTTCCAAGGGAATCAGCCTGCCAGCACACGAAGGCTCACTAATTAACGTCTTGCTGTATATGCTGTGTGTATAATCTGCACAAAAAACTGAGCATAACAGTGACAAATTGGGTCTGTTAGCCGGTCCCTGCTCTAAGCCCAGAAATAGTAAACAAACAATAAATAATGTTTGTTTATGTGGTCAGAAGGTTTAAATAAGATGAATGAGACAGGAACATTTAACAAACAATGTAACATTCAATTGTGGATTCCTGGACCAGTGTGATATTTCCGGTCTCAGCTGCTGGCTGAGGTTTTTCACAATGAACGCAGACAGTTGGATTTATCTTCTCATCGACCTCCCTACAAAAGCAAATAAGTATATTCCAAAAATGTCAAACTAATTATTTCTGGTAGACTATAAACTAAACACATTTTGTACTCTTGTATCTGGTCTAGAGGAGCTGATCTGTCACTTCAGGCTGTTTCCCTTTCAAGTCTAACTTACAGCACTTCTTGATCTGAGATCTCAGCGAGGCCCTCAGCGGACCTTTCTTCCCCCAAAACAATGGGTCAGGTCGAAGGTTGCAGCTGTACAGACTGCAATGTTTAACGTGTGATGTACTGAATAAGAGAAACTAGCTGCTCATTGAGGACTAGATAAACTAGTTCAGTCATCTTGTGTCTGTGTTCTCTTTGTTCTCATGGATCAGTAGGATTTGGTGTCCTATGTTTTGTATTTTACAATATTTTATATCGAGTTAATGAGATATGCTGTGCATAGATTATAAATGTTTTTATATATTGTTTTAATTTCTTTTTAATAAATCTAATAATCTTACTGCCAGTTGTCTGTTTTTGAAGCTCTTCCAGGCCTCGTTTTCATGGCTTGTCATTGCAATCCCGCAATAACCAGATTATTTCAGTTTACCCGAGATAAGGACATAATTAACTCCACATCTCAAGAATGCCTAACGACATTATCTTTTTTTTAAATGATTGCTGGAACCATTGTTTATTGTAGCAATGTCAGAGTGGCAGGAGTATGTTGATTAACAGTATCACATATCTCTTCAGTCAAAGCATGACAGACTGAAACAGCTTTATGTTGCTGTTCCTGATAATATAATGTGTCATCTAGTGTGATGGAAATCTTCAGAAACAAAAGGCCTATCTCATTATCGTGGGAAAACCGAGTACATATGAATGCATGTTTTTTTAAGATCTCCTGTAGTCAGCTGATCATAGCCAGAGACAATTTGGTTGCAGTTGGTTCAGACTAATATATCTGAATAGCAGAGCTGTGGATTTATATCACATCTATATCCATGGCCGGAGGATGAGTCAAGCGAGGGTGTTGAACACATAGAGTTTCACATCTGTGGTTTCAAATGAAATAGCCATCGGATGGATTGTCATGACAACAGATCGGACCACTGTCTCTTGCTCTGTGTTAGAAATGCTCAAATTCTAACAAAGATCTGCATCCTCACAGAGCTCCAAGCATAGCTGTAGTTGTTTTGTTTTTATTAATTACCTCATATCTGCTAATTCAAATGTTTCTGAGGACGTTCTAAAAGAGATTTCTCACTAGTCTCTGAAATTTCATACACCAATGTAATATTTTGCACATCATAAATGAGATTAATCATTAATTATGTGTAGTTATAAACAGCAGAATAAAGTTCAGAGACCATTACACACAGTGGTTCATGCAGTAGATCATTGAAACCTTCAATAGTTCAGAGTCTATAACGGATTAGGAACATTCAGAGCTCCTCATCTGGCGCACCTGTTACCTGCTGCAGCTCGCTGCGGTTCGACACATGACAACATGTTTGCCTGCTTGTTCATATTTGCAGCTGTGATCTGTCTTTTATTCCGCTATCCTTACTTCTTCCAGGATGTGCAGTTCATCCTGTCTAAAATCAAAATAAGGCGCATATTGATGAATTACATGAAGAGTAATTACACCATCCTGGATCGCTTCGCGGACGCGGTGAAGTCGCATCCAAACAAGCCGCTGCTTCTCTTCAAAGACGAGATCTTCTCCTACCAGGACGCCGATAAACTGAGCAACAAGGCGGCCAGAGTCTTTCTGCAGAGCGGCCTCGTACAACAAGGTGACACGGTGGCTCTGTTCTTCGGGAATGAACCCATGTTCCTCTGGCTGCTGCTGGGTCTGCAGAAGGTCGGATGTTCCGCAGCTCTTCTCAACTACAACATCAGATCCAAGTCGCTGTTACACTGCTTCGACCGCATTGGAGCCAAAACCCTGGTGGTGTCTGCAGGTGAGCTCGATCTCACATCAGATACTGAGCAGAGAGGGAGGATCTGTAATATTTGGAGAATACAGCATGTAGTTACAGTGTTCATCTGCACCATCAATGTCTTTAGCTGCAGAGGACATGTTCTTTGGGTTTTATCTCCAGAGTTGCAGGGTGCGGTGGAGGAGGTCCTGCCCAGCTTGTTGGAGCAGCAGGTCACTGTTCTCATCATGGCCAACACAGGCAGAATTGCAGGTGTTCAGAGCTTCACAGACAAAATGAGTGAGGTCTCCTCCGAGCCTCTACCCAAGGATTTAAGATCACATGTAACTCTGCACAGTCCAGCAGTCTATGTTTACACATCAGGGACCACAGGTGAGCCTCATCAGGTGTTCATGTTCATGACTCCACAGTGATGTGAAGCAGTTTCATTCAGCTCATTGACTGTTCGACAGGTCTCCCCAAAGCAGCACTGATCACTCATTCCAAGCTGTGGTCCATGTCTATGCTTCAACGTTCAGTGGGAGTGAGCACCAAAGAGGTGTTTTATTCATGCCTCCCTCTCTATCACACTGCTGGCTTGATCGGATTCACCGGAGCGCTGGAGAGGGGTTTGTAAACTCTTGGTAATATACTTGAAGAGTATTAGGAATTCATCCTAATAATAGGAAGAATTCATGTTTGTTCTGGGCTTAACAATAAAAAGTGTCCTCCTCTGTTTGCCCTCTGATTGCTGTGTGCAGGTATCACAGTTGCTTTGAGGGGGAAATTTTCAGCCTCTCAGTTCTGGGACGACTGCGTAAAATACAACGTCACTGTCATCCAGTACATAGGTGAAGTGGTGCGATATCTCTGCAACACACCAAAGGTTTGCACTCTTTGTCACAGCACTGATTAAATGTTTACAATTCATATTAAAGGAATGAGGGAAAACAACTTACTATTTCCTTCACTGGCAGAAACCCAACGATCGAAGCCACAAAGTAAGACTTGCGATAGGGAACGGGATCAGACCAGATGTTTGGAAAGAGTTCATCGGCAGGTTTGGAAACATTCAAATCAAAGAGTTTTACGGGTCGACAGAAGGGAATTTTGGTACATTTAATTACAGTGGCAAGATCGGAGCCGTTGGGCGAGACACCTTTCTCTACAAGGTAGAAATCCATTTTTCAACTCATGTTCTGAAGCTAAGAGCTGTTAATCAATATGGAAAACCTGAGGGATTCTTCTATTTTTGTCCTTCAGAAGTTTTTTCCTTACGCCGTGATCAAATATGATGTAGAAAAAGAAGAGCCCGTGAGGGATGCATCTGGTTTCTGCATCGAGGTTTCTAAAGGTGTGTGTGACCAGAGCTGTAGACACTAGTTAGGACACAATTTAAAGTTGAACGCCGTGTGTTTTTAAATGTAAACAACAACATTATTTTTACAGCTTGGTGTGTTTATATATTCCATATTTAGTTCCAGACGAATGGACCTAAATTTGTAATAAAGATATACATGAACAATTCAACACTCAATGTTGCAATCTGTGGTCCCAAGCTTTGTGTAGTGACTGAAAGAAGGAGATCACTGCGAGCTTCCTCCGCAGGGCAGCTGGTCTTGGCTGCTAGTCTCAGGTAACTCCTCTCAAAGTTTACCTTCCCTGTCTTTCACCTGTTCTCAGGTGAGCCGGGACTGCTGGTATCTGAGATATCAGCAAGGGCCCCGTTCACTGGTTACGCAAGAGACCTGCAGCAGACGGAGAAGAAGAGGCTGCATAATGTCTTCAAGAAAGGAGACCTGTACTTCAACGCCGGCGACCTGCTGCTCATCGACAAAGATAATTTCTTTTACTTCCAGGATCGCGTTGGAGACACTTTCAGGCAAGTTGATCTTTTGTTGCAGTCAAGCAGCTTAAAGCTCCATAGCACAACGCCTTGATGTTTCTAACTGTCAACAGATGGAAAGGTGAGAACGTGTCTACGACTGAGGTTGGTGACGTATTCATGCTGGCTGACTGCATTAAAGAGGTCAACGTGTATGGAGTTGAGGTGCCAGGTAATTGTCTCTTTATACTCTCACTGATGCAGAGTGAACCGATAATGTTATTTAACTAAATTACATAAGTAGGTTTGTGTGGAAAAACTCTTCCTACAACACCTTTGATTCATTGGTTTTTTCAGGGTCTGAACTCTGAATTGAAGACTGATGAGACCAGGCCGGTTTCAAAGGAAACTTTAATTTATTCCGAATATAAAAGACACAGCAAATCAATGTTTTGCAGCTCAGTCAACTAAGCTCATGTGCCTGCCAGTAATTCCATCACATGTTCCAGTGAAAGAGCACAACGAGTGCTATAAACTCTGGCCTCACCGAGGTTACTTCAGTGATATTTGCTTTTCCCTGGTCGGTTCTAATCATCAACATTGACCGAATTATTTGAAAAAAAGTCACCTGAAAAGGGAGGAGGAGCAGCATGGGTGTTACATGTTCGTCCCGCTGACGTGAGCAGGTTCATCTTGGGTTTCAAGTCCTCTGAGAGGCACAACCCACTAAGACTGTTTACCAATTAAAGCAGCAGTTACAAAGGCAAAGCCCAGGCGAGCAACACGGGGTAAAGTTCAAATAAGGGAATTGTGACATGAATGGGATAGAAAGTTCAGAATAATAACTACTTGAGATGGCAGGAGTTACCATGGTTAACACATCCTGCTGAAACATTAACCGTTGACACTAAAATAAACCCTGAGTTGAACCAGAAGTTGCCTCACTAACACAGAGAATCCTGCTCCTTGGCTTCCAGGTACCGGCCCATGGTGGCCTCGCTAGGTTCAATCTGGCTGAACATTAACCTCATGTCAACCTGAACTCCCCAACTTCCAGCAGTATTATTGCTCAATCCAGATAAAAGGGCAATCTCAGCATTTGAATATGGTGCTCTCCTCCTTCCTAATCCTTACCACGTTTGTCTGATTGAATTATCCATGTGTTTCATTCTAAAGCACAACATGTCTCCCACTGCACTGAAAACATTGTTTGTGCACCCACTGAGTCTTCAGGTTTGCATAACACGTTGATCCTATGATGTAAAACTGTCAGCGTGAATCATTAAGAGCAGTCAGACTGAGCAGGACACTAATATCACTAATATCAATATACCTGAGGAAGGCTTCACCAAATTTGAATATACATTTGATTAATACTGAAGTAATCATGCCTGTAAACCAGTGTCTCCCCTCTTTTTTTTTTTCCTTCTCCCAGGCCAGGAGGGGAGAGCTGGAATGGCTGCCGTGATTTTAAGGGACGGACAGATGTTTGACTCCGCAGGTATTTTTAAGCACCTTCAAAACTTCTTGCCAGCCTACGCGAGGCCACGTTTTATAAGGATTCAGGTACGATTACTTCAGTCAGCCTCTTATGACAAAGTGCTATATGAGGATTATTTCATTATTTTTCATTAAGTTAATCACCTCATTAAGAATTGTGCCTTGCTTGCTTACAGAGATCGATGGATGTTACAGGCACGTTCAAGCATTTAAAAGTGAAGCTGGCTCAGCAGGGCTTCAACCCCAATACAATAAAGGAGCCGCTTTACTTCCTGGATGAAAAGAAAAAGATGTACGTCCCACTAACACTGGATATATTCCACGCGGTTACATCAGGGAAAATCAAAATATAAAGATTCTTTTGCTGCCTCTCTGTTTGAGGCACAAATCCACCTGCTCTCGCTGTGACTCATCTGTGATGTTCAGTGCGCCTGACGGATTGTTGTGTGATCAACTCTTGTAAGTTATCATCTTGATTTGTGCACTTCAGCAGACAATTCAAATCCCTGAATAATTGGATTTCTCCTCCTTGTGGATGATGTTCGAGCTGCAGGGATGTATGATGACCATGTCAAACACCGTCTCTATTTCATCACATTCAAGTGTGAAAAAACTAGAATGTAAAAGTGTTGCGTCGAGCATGTCGTCGTTATTGGGACACTTTGTTGTCAAACTGGGTATTGTAATTATTTCATAGATGGTATTTCCCAAATTCTGAAATCAAATACAATGAAACAACAAAATGTGCTGTGTGGTCATATTGTGACGTGGAGCGAGAAACAATCATTGATTTCACTTCCCACACAACTGGTGCTGCTTCTCATTTTTATAAATTGTTAAGTTTGCTTCTTTCAAATAAAACTGTCATCAGCAACTTGTCTCCTCTATGTCACAACTTTGAACCAACGTGACTCAAATACAAATAGAGAGCAGCCTTTGTGCTAATTGGACATTCGGCCGGTCGAACTGGCTTTCTAACATCACATGTGACTGTTTTAATGGAGAGAAAGTGTTGCATTAATAGCTCATGTGAGTCACAAGTATTAGTCATACATATGCCGCCCTGGCTCCTGGGTGCAGGGTGACCCATGTTGTGATGCCCCTGGAAACTGTTTATTCCTTTTTGAGTTGGCTGACAATCTGCTCTATTCATCTTCTCCTATATATGCTATTTTCAGCATGGATTTATTTGTAACTAAATGGACTGGAACACTCAATGAAATTGATGATGAATGAACATCTAAAAGTATGTAATAAAACATGTAAGATAAATCATTCAGTAGATGAGTCTGACAGCAACAATCTTTTGATTGATCTGGTCAAGACCCCAAGTCTGGCTCCGAGGTTTATCTTGCCCCTATTGTGAACTGTTTGCTCACAGAGGAATTGTTGGGTCTGTGTGAATCTATAATTGGTCTCGTCTAGACTTGATATAAAACAGGTGACCTGAGAAAACTTCTGGTATGATTTGGCACTATATGAATAACACTTTTAATTGATTTGATGACATAATTAATGAATTAAATAAACATGGCGCATGTATAGCTTGAGGAAACTCCAGATTTCTTAAGGGTGCAGCACTTCTTGGTCAGGAATGTTTTAGTATTGTCCGATTAATAAATCATAACATTCCCTTTTAATTTGGATAACAATTTGGATAACTTAATTAACACTGCAGAGGTTTGTCCAAGTCATTGTCTTTCATGTCTGAGTGAAGTCCTGAGTCGTTCAACCAAGTTGAAGTTGATCAAACTATTTCCGGTCACCGACCGGGAAGAACACCCCTAAAACTCCAATACATGTAGACACCCTAACACACATGCGTGGACCAACTAAACACTATAACAGAAAACACACTTAACAAATATGCAGTCCGTTACAATATTGTTGAGACAGAAGAGAAAGTTTTTTGTGACTCGGGTTTGACGCGAGTCCAAGTCATGTGACCCAAATCCACACATCCGCTAATCTGCGTTAATAACTGCGAATTTATAACAGACACCAGATCAGAACACTTTCACACATGGTTCGTCCAGTTAACGTCCTCAGAGTTTCCGTAGAAGTATACGTATTTTGTTAACTGCAAAACAAAACAAAACAAAACAAAACAGAGGATCCAAGTGATCTGCTCGTTTTCATGTTGTCATTTATTTCAAAATAAGATAGCAAAGCAGAAGCTACCACAGGACTAAGGAAAGAAACATGACGCTTCCTTCTTCTAGTTTATTTACCGACTTCCTCCATTCTTTAAGAATAAAACAACATCTGAAGAAAACATTGCTAATAAAAACTAGTATAAACATCAATTGCGCAACCTGATCTGGTAACACAACAGGCAGAATGTAGGAGGGGTTGAGTGCCGCTACTGAACTTTGACACAAATATCCAGACAGAGAGGTCCTGTCGTGTCCTCTAGCTGATCAGTGCTGCTCACTGCTCTGCAAAATGTACCTCTGCTTCACCGCTGTAGCAGGACTTGCCGTTCTGTCCTTTTTCTACCTGAAGACATGTTTCCCGTACCTCCGCGATGACTGCGTGTACATCCTGAGGTGCATCAAGCTCGGCATCAGGCTCACCAAGTATAAGAAGTTCAAACCTTTCTACAGCCTCCTGGACTGCTTCTTGGATGCGGCGAGGAGGCATCCCAGCAAGATCTTCCTGCACTTTGAAGGACGAGTGATTACGTATGGCGAGGTGGATAAACACAGCAACAAGGTGGCCAGAGCTCTGCAGGCCGAGGTCCGGCTCAAGGAAGGGGACGCGGTCGCTCTCTTCCTGGCCAACGAGCCCAGTTTCGTATGGACCTGGGTCGCACTGGCCAAACTGGGCTGCCCAGTTGCCCTCCTCAACTTTAACATCAGATCCAAGTCTCTCTTGCACTGCTTCTCCTGCTGTGGAGCCAAAGTGCTCATCACCTGTCCAGGTACGATCTGTTAGGTGTGCATGCTGTGACAGTTAGTGGTAGTCTGCTTTAAGGAACTTGCAAACAACAACATTTGTCTTGAAGTTTTGATGCCCGGGTACCTATTTGACCTCAGAGCTTATGATATTGCTTTGACATGCAATGTACATGCAAAAATGAAGTATTGCCCCCATGCACCCCCACATCAGGTGCTCACTAACTGTAGATCAAGCAAAGGCAGAAGGAGGTAGACTCATACTCAGTCCAGTCAATCAATCAGTGATTTATTAATCAAGGATAACAGTAGCAGGTGTAATCAGTAAGGTCAGTAGTTCAGGAGGCTGCATTTAATCAACACTCACCATACTGTCTGCATTGTCTATGTTTGCTTACATGCAGTGAACTTATTCTAAACGGTGTAAATAAAACAGATAAATGACAACCTTTTAGTGCTTTTCACAACATTCATGTTCACAAAGCAGCAACACCTTGTCTCCGACAGGGAAAGAAAATGTGTAAGCTTGCTTAAGTACAGTAGTACTACTATACGGTAGATGAACTCTGATGTTGGACATTTGCTTCTTCATCTGACAATACGGAGCAAACATGTTGAATTATGAGCCGGTCCACATGTGTCTGTTATAAACCACCGGCTCCATTCCAACTTGTTTCAGCCTGTCTTTGATAACACACCAGTAGTACGTCATTTGTTCCAATGTTTGATTTTTGTCTGCTCTTTAGATGGCAAACAAAGTGTTTTTGTAAAATATCAAACATTTCTTAGAATTAAGAGTCAGAATCAGAATCAGAAAACCTTTAATGTCTCACAACGGAGAAATGTACACATTACAGTAGCAAAGTGGACAGTGCACACATTAAAGAGCATTTACCAAACAAAATAAGTAATAAGTAACAAGTGAAGGAATTAAGTAAAATGAATAAGTTAATACGTTCGTGGAATTGCACAGATTATTGCACATAAGTTTCTGTATGTAAGTTGTTGTATACAGTTATTGCAGTTACTGTAAAGTTATGCATACAGTTATTGCAGTTATTGTAAGTTATTGCACAAAAGTTTTTGTATGTAAGTTATTGCATACAATTATTGCACATACGTTATGGTATGTAAGTTTGCACCTTGTACAGCACACACAGACATTGGGATAAGTAAAGAAGAGTGAGTCAGTTATGCACATAAGTTAAGGTACGTAAGTTTGCACATTGAACAGCACAACACACATTGCGGGAAGAGAAAAAGAAGTGAGTCCTTGTGTATTCACTGAGAACAGTGTTGGTTATAGAGTCTGACTGCTGCAGGGAGGAAAGACCTGCGGTATCTCTCCGTGAGACACCGAGGGTGAATCAGCCTATCACTGAATGAGCTGCCCAGGGATGTTAGAGTAACCTGTAGGGGGTGGGACGTGTTGTCCAACAGAGATGACAGCTTGGACATCATCCTCCTGTCTCCCACCACCTCCACAGGGTCAAGAGGGCAGCCCAGGACAGAGCTGGCCTTCTTCACTAGTCTGTTCAGACTAAACTAAAGACAATTTATGAATCACATGACATCGTTGTCCAGCATTTCCCCCAACAAATGTCACAGGAACAAAACTTAGATCATGGCCCTCACATAGTGTTATGCACTGGGTAAGCAATGCATTGGAATAGTTATATAGGCACTACTTTGTGTTGGCTAGTGCAGTTATCTGTATGTGATGTGGTAGTACGTCAGCGGAGTGATACCTGTAATGATGGAATTCGCACTTGAACAGTAAAGTCATGTAAACTGTATCTCGTGGTGCAAGTCATTATTTATTGCTGTTTATGCTATTGAAGGAACATAACACACGGTTGTTGTCAGTCCAGTCCTGGTAAGATCTGGTACTCACTTTACATTTTACAGCTACTTACTGCCTACTCCACTCACAATAAGTTTTTCCTTTTACTGACTGTTTACTGGCTATATTAGCCCTTCGGCACACACCCCTCCCTACATCCCCTAACTGTCTCCGAGAGCACCTTTAAATGTTTGCACACATCCCCACCTCATTTGCACACCCCCCCGGCTCCATCCCCCAAACTGTCTCCTAGTGCACCTTTAAATGCACACTACATTCATGAGAACACTGATGTTCTGTTGAGATGAATGCTTGTGTGTGTTTTGCAGAGCTGCAGGACGCCGTGGAGGAAGTTTTACCAACGCTGAGAGAGCAGGGCATCAGTGTTTACACCCTGTCAGAGACAAGCCCAACCCAGGGAATCAACTCTTTGTGCGACAAGATCTCACAGGCCTCAGACCAGCCTATGTCCCGGGAGCTCAGAGCCAACGTGACTATCAAGAGCACCGCTCTCTACATCTACACGTCAGGCACTACAGGTACAGAAGGATCCACCTCTGAAATACACATCAAACCATCTATCCAATGTTTCACTGCCATCTTTAGCCCTCCAAAAGGTTTCACCAAAGTGATGTTGATGTCTTCTTGGAAGGTTTGCCTAAAGCTGCCTTTGTCACCCATGAGAGGGTGTGGGCTGCCGCCTTCATCCAGGCGTCGTGTGGCATCACAGCAGAGGACGTCTTCTACATCAACCTGCCTCTCTATCACAGTTCAGGCTTCCTCATCGGGTTGGCAGGAGCCATTGAGAGAGGTAATGATCCTTCTAATCCTCTCATGAGTACATGAAGGGAAGCATTTACGCCCCATGTTTGGGCTTTATGACGGCCATGAAGAAGTTTGCGTCAGATAAAGATGATGTGATGATAATTGCAGGTATTACCGTTGTTTTGAAGAGAAAGTTCTCTGCCTCTCAGTTCTGGGACGACTGCAGGAAGTATGATGTGACAGTGATGCAGTATATTGGTGAAACAATGCGCTACCTCTGCAACAGTCCCAAGGTAAGAGAATCCTCCGACATATTTTCAGATGTTCTTATTGTTCTGTGGGAGATCGGAGGCACTGGTCTGAATCAGAGCTGATTTCATCCTCTGCAGAAAGACAATGACAAGGACCACAAAGTGAGGATCGCTATTGGCAACGGAGTCCGGACGGATGTTTGGTCCGAGTTTCTGAGACGCTTCGGTGACATTAAAGTAAAGGAGCTGTACGCGGCTACAGAGGGAAACATAGGTTTCATCAACTACGCTTCCAAAGTCGGCGCAGTTGGACGAGTCAATTTTCTCCACAAGGTAAACAGAGGAACGTTTTCTGTGCCACTTTTTAAACTGCGGGCACCGGTTTCTTTGTCACCGTCCAATGGTAGCTCACGTGTATTCCAGGCTCTGGTTGCCTAGGTGACCCTGTCCCAACAGCTTATACGCAGTGATTAGTGCTAATTAGCGAATGTTAGCATGCTACATGCTAAAACTGGAAACATTATACCTGTGAAACATAAACTTGCTAGTCTGCTCACGTTATGACCAGCTCGAATTACCCTGCTGCGCCTGATGTTGATTTAATGTCAGAAAAACATTGGAGTTTAACTAAAACATATGATCAGGTGGCCATATGCCACCTGATCGGAGTCCATGAACTTTGGAACTGGAAATAAATTGTGAATTGTGAAAATCGAAAATAAACGGGATTTCAAGAGCGAGTAGCCGATAGAAAACTAACAGCCAAATATCTGTCAATTAAAATGTTATCTGTTAAATTAAATTTCACTGATGGACTCTGTTTCTTCCTCCTAGTACTTCTTTCCCTCCACTTTGATCAAGTTCGACATAGCGAAGGAGGAGCCGGTCAGGAACTCTGAGGGTTTGTGCGTGGAGGCAGACAGAGGTGAGAACAGGCAGATACGTACCGGTGTTCTTGTTTTCCTTTGCGTTCTTTCACAAATGCTCTAAGAAACTGAGATGGGTCTAATCCTTTTTGTTCTGTGTCAGGTGAGACGGGACTGTTGGTGGGAAAGGTTACCAAAAGGTCCCCCTTTGTTGGGTACGCTGGCAACGAGCAACAAACTGAGAAGAAGAGGCTTCGCAATGTGTTGAGAAAAGGCGACTTGTACTTCAACACAGGAGATTTACTTCGGATTGACAAGGACAAATTTGTATATTTTCAGGATCGAGTTGGCGACACTTTCAGGTAAGTTGTGAGTGGTTTTGTGCTGATTTGTACGATGGCACGTCCCAAAACACAACAGCATGTAGGGAATCCTCACAACCATCACAATTAGAATATTACTAATTGGACTCAGATGGATCGCCTCTGATCGGATCTGTCTTCATAGACCTTCGCTTGGTTATTGTTTTACAGATGGAAAGGAGAGAACGTCGCCACCTCGGAGGTTGCAGACATTCTCATGATGGCTCATTGTATTTTAGAGGCAAACGTCTACGGTGTTACAGTTGAAGGTAAAAACACATTTCATGTGTCGGTGAGGAAAGTAAAAATATTGTAAAAATTGTAATATCTGTATGTGAATCAATTGTTCTGATAAGGTCATGAGGGGCGAATCGGCATGTCAGCTGTCACTTTGAAAGAAGGGGAGGATTTTGACTGCTCAGGCACCTACAAGCTTGTCGTGAACTACCTCCCTTCTTACGCACGACCAAGATTCATCAGGATTCAGGTAATGCAGCTTTTTTTTTTTTTAAATCAGTTTTTATCTGCATGGGAACTCATCAGGATCATTTCTATGTAACAGAATGACAGTGGAGACATTTCTGACGTGTAGCCAGAAACTTCTATAGCAATGAAGATGAGTGATGTGTGTTTTTCCTCCTTGAGAATCGTTTCTGAACTCCTAAAATGTGCTTTTCAGCCCTGCTTGGAGATGACGGGGACATTTAAGATGAAGAAAGTTCGGTTGGTGGAAGAGGGATTCCATCCAGCTCTCATCAACGATCCTTTATACTTCCTGGATCCCGAGAAAAAGACGTACGTTCCCCTGACTGAGGAGATTTATAAAGCAGTAGCTTCTGGGGCCATCAAACTCTAACTCCGAAACTTCAGTAGTTACTGTTTAACCGTGTGATTTGTTTACAGAGATGTATTTGTGTAACTCACACATGGACCTGATCAGCTAGTCTCAGGAACAGACTGACCTGCATCTGTATGGTTTTTGTGAATGCATTTGACACAGCTGACCGAATGTAATATACAGCTGTCTCTCACTGCCACTGTTAATTCAACTGAGTATATTTTCCTTCGACTTCCATCAGACTAATTGCATAATTTTAAAGGTGTCACATGTCACAGTCCCCCTCAGGATGTGATGTGTTTCCACATTTATGGATGAGATGTTGCAATATGCTGTTTCAGTAATCCAAACATGTCAAAGTGGAGACATGTTTTATTGTTGTGAGACCTTAAGTCCTAATTCAGGTTTTCTACCAGTGATTTACAGAAAGCTGATTAAGATGCCAAGAAATCATTTGTATTGTGCCCAGTAAACCAACAGGATGAAGACAGTCTGCAGTGTATTTTTACCTCCATGAAGGAGGTCATGTTCCCACCAAGGTCTGTTCCTTGGTTCCTCAGTCAGCAGAGTAATGCAAACACTAGAATGCTGATTTTTAGGAAACTTGTTGGATGGGTGTCGCATGTTCCAGGGAGGAGCAGATCTGTTTAACATAACTAAGCTGCATTTTTTCATTTTCATTGACGGAGGTCTTCTCTCTCTAAATGTAGAGCTGAATCTAACGATTGTTTCCATCATCGATGAATCTAAAGAGACGTTTTCCAATAAGTAATTAAAAATGTTGATGCCCATTACAAGTTCACAGACCCCAATGTGATGTTGATTAGTGCTGTAGCCAATAAAGTGTCCAATTTTAGAACAGAAATAGAGAACAGCAAGTAATTAACATTTCTGAAGTTGTAATGTTGAAGTGAGAAGCAGCTGATAATAAACACAATCAATACCTTCGCCCCAACGCTTTGAGACATTTGACAGACTAATTAATAGCTTGGGTGTGTCGACATGACACGACAAGACATCTGGAATTAAACGCTGTAAAACAACAACACTTTCCACGGATGACAGGTTACTTTAAAAATGAATTTATTTATTAATACAGTGGTATACTTAGAAATGTGTCGCTAACTGGAAAAAAAGTTGAACCGAAGAAAAAAATCAAAATAAATAAAAATGTCAGACACACAGGAAAATAAACTAGTGTTGGGTTGAAGCAGTGTTATATCAAAAGAAAATAGTACTGATGTGCCACAATAAATTGTCTATTAGTACAAAAATACATTTCAGGGCACACAATACAGCATCCAGTATCACAAATAAAGGAAGGGACCACTCTTCACAGCAGACCCCCCGCACCCCCTCAAGCACATCTTTTAAAATCATTTAAACCAAGCACTTCTCTATTTTGTAAATAAGAATAAAAAGTTTTTGACGATTAAAAATGCCTTAAGTAGTTTGTGTATATGTTGTAGAAAAGTCGGACTTATTACTGCTTATGTCAGTTCCAAGGCTCAGGGGTATAACCAGAATACAAACATAACCAATGTAACCGCTTTGTCTTTTTGAACAAACATTTTCTCTTTTATACAAAATAACAAAGATGTACAAAAGTTCATTTACAGAGAACCAAGGCCATATGCTAGCAATATGTACAGCCACAATTTAAACGTCCTCTAGCTTGTTGTATTTCCCCGGACTTCATATGCATAGCAGTAAAAGAAAGCATACCTTTTCATCAGCCTCAATTATTTTTGTGTGCTAAATCCAAGTTCAGTTTATGAGAAAATGCAGAGACAACTTTTTCTTCCGTAGTGATCGCTATAACTGAAGGATCTGAAGTTTCACTGAAAAGTTAATATGCAGATAAGGCATCACTGCTTGCAGTGTACGATGGGATTTTCATGTGTTGAACTTCGTAGTAGCAGGCTTCTGGACCTGAGTCATAGCACATGCATAGATCTCTAGACAGCAGGAGTTTGTAAAATCAAGTCAGTGTATTTGTCTACGGTAAAACATTGCTACAAAACATCCTTTTTAAACAGAGGGCGCCCGGTCGGAACCAAACGGGCGTCTGACAAGAATACTTCATTCTTAGTATTTTTCAATCTTTATGATGCCTGCGTCTTCCTTCAAGAGTCAGGCTCAGCATTTCTCAAGTCCTCGGAGATCCTTCATGAGTGAAACGCATGACCGCAGAACTCACAAACAAAAGTTTTGCATATACCAACTTTGATGTTCGTGAGTTTTTTTTTGTTTTATTTTTTTACAGTACGCAAAAATCCCGTTGCAATATTAAAGAAGTTTCCAAAATTCTACTGTTTCTTTCACTGCTCTGACCTTTTACAAAACTAGCTAAAAATGTCAAAATGAGATTATTCAGTCTGTGGCACTGGTCATGCATTCCAATATCAGTTCCATTGTTTAATAACTTTATTTTTTGCAAGCCTTCAAAGCACCGAGAAAATGAAAGAAAAGAACAAGAGTACAGCCTTGGGGGGGCTGGACTCCTCCGACTCTCCTTGTGGGTGTTTTGCCTTTTTTAAAGTTTGTGGCCACAGTAAACGACGTGAGAGTATCAGATTCACACTCCGAGCACTGTGCGCCACGCCACGGTGGAGGGAGCACGGCAGGGGCGACCGAGGTCCCCTATTATCACATTCAGTAACAGACCAGCTGTCGCCCTCTTCAGAAGTGGTCAATGAGCACAGACACACAGTTCGCACCGACCAGGTAGTTTGGATCTCCAGGGAGAGATTTGTTCTGCCAGGTTTTGGGATCACCTGCAGGAAATAGAGACATGATGTCAGCTGCTGGACAACCTCGCTTCCTATTTAATATACAAACACCCAGAAACACAGCAGCTGCTCAAACAAGATAATGTCATTTATAAAAAAGAACATAGTACGTGTGACAGGTCATTAGTCATAGAATTATCACAGATGCTCAACGCATATCTTAATGCAGGGTGCATTCCTGTGATTAGTTGACGACATTAACTATATTTAACTTACAAATTAATTCATGTCATCAAATTAGCTTGAATCCACTGAGAGGACGTTTCAGACCCGTCACTTCTCTGAATGTACAACAAAGTGTCTTCTCTTAGAAATATGAAGCTGTTCTTCTAAACTGGTGTACAGATGCTGGTGTTGATTCCTGTACTTCCTGGTAATCTGGTCAGTTAATGGCCTCAAAATAAAAAGACAACTGAGTGTAACTGATAAGACACATGATGTGTTTATCTAAGTGAGATGAACATCTCTTCTGAGTAACCTGATGACTTGTGTCCCGTCGGGACAGTTACATGCCCGTTAATGCAACCTCACTGAAGTAAACATGAAGCTGATCAAATGAATGAATGTGAAACACTTTTCCATGTAACTGAGTTCAAGCTTATTTGAAGTATGAAGTGAGTGTTAACGATCGTTGGCTGCTTTAACTAATAACACAAACGTCATTGTTTATTAAAGGGAAACAATGTACTTAAGCATTTGATTTGTACTGAACTTTAAGTTTCGCCTGATTCTCTTACATCTTAAATAAAAGATCAGTGTGTTTGTTCAGGAGAACCAGCTCCGGCTCCAAGATGTTTTAGAAATTAGTATCAGAAAAGACAGAGAAAAGAAGGAAATCTCAATAGTTACGAGGCTGGAGGTCAAGTTTGTCGTTTTTCCTTGCGAAAGAATTAATCAAAAATTGTTGATTAATTTTCTGTTGATGGATGGATCAATTAAATTGACTTATAGTCAACTGTGGTTTAGTCCTATTTGAGTGAACAGGCTTCTGAAGTTCAGTATTAAAACATTAAAAATAAAGATAACTGACGCATGATGAAGAAGGGAGGGAAATAAAGAAAATGAATGAGGTGATTAAATTAAATTAGACAACAATAAACTCTGCTCTTCCATCATCAAAGCCAGCCCACAGACCCAAGAAGGACAGAGAGAGGACAGCGTACCCGACGAGGAGTCGGAGGATTTTAGAGCAAAAGACCAACCATCAGGGGTCATAGACGCACAGTGAGGTAAGCGCAGCTCCACCGGCTTCAGGAACTTGAGTCCGTGAGGGCCACACATCACCAGCGGACTTAGCAGCGTTTCTCCTGCACAGACACGCAGAAAGATTTAGATTCCACAAACTATAATATTTTTTTAAACAAATTCTGTATTGCTAATCACATAAACAGTAGAATGAATCAGTCGCCGTCTTTCATATAAATGAGAATTTACTGTTAACCGACTTGCCTGATTAATCAAATTACTAAACGTTATGTAGGATTAGAAAATGACCTCTGAATATACAGCAGCTGCTGACACTGCAGGTGTTATTTGCTTTATATGAGAACAGATGAGTAACTGTAATTTCTATACTTAACACACAGGGTTTAGAGCTTTTATTCTCTATTAATATAGTTCATAATACACATATGTGGTGTTCTATGTATTTCTAGGGAATTGTACAGCAACACCAATTTTTAAAAGTGTTGGCTGAAACTTTATATTAATTTGTTAAGAAATAAATATCTGAAGTTGAATTCTGCATTGTCTGTACTTTGCAGCTACTTTCACGTAGATGTAGCCACCACTTGCTTCTTGACAAATTTAGGACACAAAGAGTAATGTGTGATTGACCTTTCTCCTTGTCGAGGGGGGGCAGGATACTGTTGTCCCGGCACACCTTGAAGTAAATCTCCTGCTCCACGCTCTCTGGGATGGCCCCCTGGGGGATGATGATGCTGACGCCTGTCTCGATGGAGCTCAGGACCCCTCCGTTACAGTTGAAGATCCCCCGGGCTGTGGCTACCACCGTGTGCCCTTCATCCTCATCGTCATCATCCAGCGCGCCGGGGCTAAAGAGCACAGGTCGGTATTATCAGTCAAAACAGTGTAGAGAATAATGCACAGCAGAGGACACAGGAGTCTTTCTGCCTCAGTAACGGTTTTCTGAGATCTTGCTGCCTCTCCTGCTGCTGTTTGACGTTAAATTCAGGAGTGACTCACCTCACAGGGATGGCCTTGGGGATGGCGTTGATGTTATTGTGCTGGTATTTGGGCCTGTTGTCCATAGTGCGTGTGAAGGTGTCCAGGCCGCTGTCATGGTCCAGTGGCTGTGGTGACAGTTGAGGCTTTCCGCCGCTGTTGTTCACCACAACGGGCTTGCTGAGGAGGTCGGTCTTCACCTGTGTGTCATTGGGCAGCAGGTTGTGGTTGAACTTGGGGCTCTCGAACTTGCGCTCAAAGGGCCGGGCTGAGCTGGTGTAAGGCTTGGGGACGTAGCGGTTGTAACCAGCAGGGGCGGGAGCACCATGGGTCTTTGGGGACGCTGTATCAGTACCGTTAACAGGAGACTTGTCAGGGAGGCCCCTCGGGGGCAGGTAGCCAACTGGTGTGGGTTCTTCCCTGCTAGCCGGCCTGAGAGCTGCCAGATCAGGTTTAGGATTGGGCGAGCTCAACGGCTCAGGTATGGAGTTCACTGGACACAACGAAGAAGACAAGCCCCTTGAATACAGTTTTGATTATATCTTGGCACTTTAGAAGTTATGATAACGCTCTCATTCTATTTACTTATTGCTTATTCATGTATACTAAATGAAAGTTGAAGAGCTTACCGTCACTGGGGCTGAGTTTGGGTAGTGTATTGGGTGGGATGGCGGAGGCGGGGGGCCCATATTGAGAGGAGGGGCTGATTTGAGCCAGGGGTTCATATCGTTTCTCCACTGGACTCACCTTCTCTAAAGACTCAACTCTAAAGTAGGTGGTCAGAAACAGTACAATTAATAAGAGCAGTGACGATTCAGCTGCGGAATGTGGGTTATCACCCCAAACTGTGGTGTGTGGTGGCTGTACCTGTTGTATGGGTACGACAGCTGAGCCGGTTTGGCCATATCATGGAAGCGATTGATGCCAGGACTGGGCTGGCCCATGGCTTTGCTGTCAAAGCTGCGGCGATCAAAGTAGGACAACTGCTTCCTGTAGTACTCCTCATCCTCATCTGGGTCATAGTGATTGGAACGGACTACATCATCAAGCGGTTTAGTGTGAGGCTTCTGTGGCTCGGGAGCCCTACTGAGGAAGAGAACAAGTGAATCAGAAGTAGAGAATCAACAGTGGACAACAGCCAATTGGAACACATTTCATTTTGCCATTTCAGTGATGAAGTGAGGAACACATTTGAAAACTAATTTATGACATCAAATTAAGAATAATGTTTGAAAACAATCCAAATGAATATTCAAAACAGGGTGAGGAGTTTGGTATGGCAGTGAGGTTGATATAAAACCACTCGCTACTTCATACCTTGAAGGTCAAGGCTTACATTAACATATACGATCAGCCAATGAAAATATGATGTACTGTTTTATATTAACTATCTGGTAAATAAGCTTTTGCAGGTCTTTGAGGCTCACTTTCATGACCATACATTCTCTGCAACGCCTGTGTACACACTGAAAATGAGAAAACAAATCCATATCAGAATAATAATCAATGACAAGTGGTAATAGCTATTTTCATATTCGGTGACTTTTCTTGGTTTTTGATGACGATATAAACTGTATATATCAAATTAGCTCATTTTCATCACGCGTTAAGAAGCTGCATGGCAGTCATGCATCAGTAATGATTATCATTCAGCCTTATAAAACATTGGAAAAGGAGCCTTCTGATGTCTAATGTGGACTTTTGATATCTAAAGTACACCTTGCAGCTTATACCTCTGTATAACATGATACATCAAGGGATTTTATATCTAATGAGTGTTATACTATAGTACTGCTATCTTTCCTGAAGTAAAAGATTGCAATTCTTGCAGCAACCCAAACATCCTGCAACGTGACAAAAGTCCACTAGGTGGAGCTCATACAACAATGAATGTGATTGAAGATCCTTTACAAAGCTCTTCAAGCTGTCCTTCACCCAACTACCCTGCGGTCTGGGGTGCTGTAATGAGGACTACATACCTATAGGTGGACTTCTCTTGCTCCAGGTTGCTGAGGGAATTGGCTTTGAGCACTGGGCCAGGTGCACTCACAGGTTTAGGAACATCTGCTGGCTGAAAAGCAAAAAGAAGGCGTCTGTAGTACGTCTTGCAAGAGATTGCATGCACACTGGTATTCAGTGTTGCGCCTAACATCTCACAGAACAGATGGTTACCTAAAAGAAATGAATATCACAAAAACAAGCTTGCACATTCAAGTCTAACAGTTCTGCATGTTTTTGAATGATGCCCCTGCAATTTGGGAGAGTTTAATTTGCCCTAATGGGAGCTGTATTAATTCTGTGCGAATTGCCAAATCCTTTTATATTATTATTTATACTTTGCAAACTGTTGACTGGTATTCAGTACATTATTGCTTTATCTATGTAGTTTCGTAAGTCATATTTCTTTCAGTGTTTATTAGCAGAAACCCAGCTAAGTTGCATCAATTTTTTTCTGCTCACTTTTCTCATTGGTTTAACTTCTCTCAGACAAGGTTTGTTGCTGAATGCTTTTGTGCAGCAACTCCATGGTCTTATTGTTTACATAAGGGATCAGCTGAACACGCTGATAATGGCCAGAAGACTTGGCAACTGAAACAACGGACATCCACCTAGGATGCAGCTCTGGGTCCACACAACAGAGACCGATGAGCTATAAACTGTTTACCCGTACCTGACTCCATTTGGAAAAAATGCATTTTAAAAGTAGTTTGCTCGTCGGCTTGCGGAATAAAAACACAAAATCTAGCTGCAAATCATGTTATGGGTCCAGACATGACTGTGTTTGGTTTGCCGGTGTATATGAGACACTCAAGGGTACAACAGCAGCAATATGTTTATTTCGGCCATGGCTGATTAGGGAACAATGGCAGAAATAACATAAATGGTGAAGCTATATAAACATAAGCTCCTGGTCCTCTAACTGTTTGATGAATCATAGACTAATATGTAATTTCCCTTTGGGGGAACAGTTTTGTGTTGGGATAAGTTTGAGAAGCATTAGTGAGGTGAGCGGTTGCAGTAAGCAACTTCGCTAATAATTCTTAAACAGCTTTCCTTTAAAATCTTACCACAGTCACAATCAGTTCATGTTTGACTCATAAAGGTGACAGCTGTACATCTGAGAAAATTACCCTGAGTGCTGAGGACTCTCCTTCTTTAGCCCTGTCCATAGAAACAGACCGTTTATTCTCAAACATCTTCACTCTGTTGAGCACTGACTGCGGTTTCATGGCTGGGTCGTCCTCCAGGTCTTCCCGGGGCAGAGGTGGATGGGGTTTGGAGCCTGGAGTAATTGCTGGCTCACCTGGGGAGGGCATTGTCTCTGGTTTAGGAGGGGGAATGATCGGTTCAGAGTTCAACATAGGCTCATGGATCCCTGGCTTATAGCCCCGGTTTGGAGGCCCAGGAATGTAGGTGGGCCTCAGACCAGAGTCCCCGTAATACTGCTTTGGGGGCTCCGGTGAACGAGGTGAATTTATGGGGAAGCCATGAGGTTCTGCCTCATAAGGGGAGCGTGCATCATAGCCTGCTGGGGGAGGAGGTGGTGGTTCATCATAGCGAATGGGTCCAGGTTTACTGTGGCGTCGCCTGCCATCATACCCCAGGGGCGGGGCTTCATCATAGCGTGGCTGAGGGGGGCTATAATCCCTCCCTGGTCCATCCTCGTATGGGGACCGGGGGCTGTAGCCCATGGGTTGCTGGTGGCCCGGCTGGAATCCTCCGGGCTGGGAAGACGAGGTCTGCTGGTCATAGGGGGGCCATTGTTCGTTGTAATGAGGCACACGGTTGTCGTAGTGCAGGTGAGAGTCAGTGTTGTGAGGCTTTGGTTCTGTGTAGCCGCCTCCATCGTAACCGTAAGGCGGATGGTCGTATTCACGGTATGGCTGTTTGTCCTGGTACGGCGGCTGGTGACTGTAGCTCAAAGACTGCTTCAGGCCATGGTTGATTCGCACAGGGTCCTCCATATTGTAAAGATCTTTCTTGTACATCTGTGAAGAAGCAATACCGAATCAATACATCTATTACATCATCAATATTTTGAGCTTTTATCAACAACCACCGTGTTGAAAGACAGAGAACAGTTGGGGAAAGATGCTTTAACATCACCAGATTAAGAATAACCTTGAGATTAAATTCAATTCTGGGAAATAACCTTGAGGAAATTGCCATAATTAAGATTATCCAAAACATTAGAAAACAGTTCTGAATGCCTGTTTGACAAGATGCCTTTCAAGAATGATGATTATTCATATATTCACAAGTGGATTTTACACATTAACATGGTTTATATTGAACCTCAACAATTTGTACATTTCTGAAAGGCCTCCTTTCAAACATATGATGTGTAGCCTGTAGACAGCAAATGTAGTTACAGTACTTCCTACGGAAGAAGGTTCATTTGTTGGCATCTACTCAGGACAAACGATTAAACAGAAGACATAATGTAGTGTGTTGATGCAGGTTTGTTTTTCCATTGGGAGAATTGCTTGAAGGAAATGATTACCAAAAGTACTGTCTGCAGGTTATTTTTCATCATGCAACTAACATTCAGTTTGCATCTAATGCAACATCAAACTACTCGCACTACCACAGACGAGACATCTATCATGATGATGCCATTGTAAGTGCTAGCACTGTTCCTCTACAGAAGAGAGTAAAAAGCTGAAAGGAACCCAAAAAACATTAGGAGCCATGCAAGGAAGTCAGAGGCAACAGTTAGGGCTGGTTGTGGATGTCTTCACCCTGGTCAAAGACTCGGATGTACCAGTCCTTCTGGTCTCCCAGCCCACTGTTGTGCATGTGGACTAGTCTGTCACACATTTAGTCTGGGAGCCAGAGACACACAGTGGGCTCAGTGAGTCACAGTGTGGGCATGTCATGCAGAGAGCGAGTGGAAAGCATGTGCGAGAAGACAGGCAGTTAAAACAGCAGGCTGGGGCCCAGGCCCGGTCCAAGTGGCTGGTGAAACAGCGGGTACCTTTGGTTCTGGACCAGGCGGTCCAGACGGGTGGGGTTCATGTGGTGGTGGTAGGGGCTGAATAAGCTCAGGGGCAGGGCTGTGGCTGCTAAGTGAGTCAGCCTGAGGTGCTGCGGCAGCAGCAGCAGGCGGCTCCTCTAGGTGCATACCCTCTAGCTGTACAGGCTGCTCGGCAGCAGGGGGCGCTACCGCCGACGGAGGCAGCAAGGGCATGGACAGAGCAGCCTCATCTTGCTGTGAAGTATTGTTAAAAGACATTTAAAAACACAGCCTGCCAAGGGCACACAAAGTACAGCTCACCCCAACACCATGATCTTCTTGCTTATACTGAATCAGTTTTACTCCAGCCAGAGATTGCGTTTGAAAAATCTGGTTTGATTAGATAACATACCAGTAGCTTCTAAAACAGATACTCAGTAACACTCAGTGAAGAACATATAATCTCAACAAAAGGGAACCAAAAACAAAGGAGCTACACCGTTGCCCTACAGAACTAAGTTGTAGCCATACACCCATGTCTGATAGACATTGCCTGCAGTGGGTTGCAAGAACTTTACCTGTTGCGGAGAGGGCATCTTGAATCCAGTGGGGTCCATACGATTGGCTGGGTCAGGCTGCACTGGATGCTGGTATCCAGGGTAACCAGGGGTGTCCTGTATGACAGGTGGGTCTTCTCGCACAGGTTCAGAGGAGCGGGTGATGGCGGGCTCCGTGGGCAGACCCACTTCGTCGTTCAGCGTCTCATCAAGCTCCTGATCGGTGTACGCTCCGCCCTCTGTGTCAGTGTCCTCATAGTCGGAAGTGTGGCGGCTGTCTGTGCTATACATGGAGTATTCGCTACCTGGTGCTGACAGGTAGGACAGACGGTCATCGTGGATATCCAAGTCATCCTCTGTATTGCCGTCCGCCTGATAAGAGCAGAGAAACCTCGGTCAGACAAACAGTACTCATGTAGCGTTGTTATGACTATGGATTTACAAAACGTCACTGGCCCGTCTCTCACCTTGCCCTCTGACACCCACACCAACTGGTTCTGCTGCTGTTGGATGGTCTCTTTAAGAGCTCCGTACCATCCGTCATTCATGTTGTTCAAGTTGATTGTGGCTATAAAATAGAGTGTTGAGTAATTGATCAAGCTAATACATGTAAAGGAAGTCTTTCAACAATCTGTGCCCACTCACTGGTGAACAGGTGGTGATTATTCTTCCTCAGTTTGATGGCTCGCTCATAGAGCTTCCTGGCGCTCTTCCTGGACTCTGGACACAGTCTGGTCCTCATATTCTTCACACCCTGCTTAGTATCAGGATTTAAGAAGACAACAATTGGATACCATTGAGCATAGTTCAGCCTGTCGACAGCATTTGGGGTGATGTCCAGCACAGCGTGTTTGTCCTTCATGGGATAAAGAGGGGGGAGAGAAAGGATAAAGGAATTAGATTTTGATGAATGATCTAAAATTCTACACCGTATTTTTAATTGAAAAAAAAGAAGTATGCTCACTCTATCAATGATCTGCTTGATGGTGTGAAGACGAATAATTCCTGAACTCCGCTGGTCTGTTCCTGCATCTCTAGGCTCACTCTCTGAATGACGCAATAGAGATTTGTGAATGTTACTATACGTACCATTGTAGTTTTTGTATATGGATATATGTTTAGCAAAATGTTAACAATTCATTCACATACTCGCAAGCTCAAAAAGGTCTTGCTCTTCCCTGGAGAGTTTTTCGCGTGCGACATCGGCGATTGGCCCAAATATCACAACAGGTCGCAGGAAACCAGCTGAAGAAACACATAGAAATTATATCATAGGGCTCGCAGATTAGTATCACGTTGACATATAGCCTAGAAGACATGCTCAGATTTGTCTCACCCTCTCTCAGTACAACCCGTTCATATGCTGGGAACTTTGTCTGCACTGGCTGTGATGAAAGGTCCTCTCTGCTCTTCCTGAGGTTCCTCTTAGAACTGCGAAGACCACGGAACCTCCAGAAGTCGGCTCTGTCGCCCCCTGCCGTTTTAGGGAGGGTGTATTGCACGCTGGAGAGCTGTTCGGCTCTATTGACATATAGCAGGAAGAGTTAATTCTAAATGTAAGACAAGGTAATGGATGTGTCATAAACTTGGCAGGGCTAAATGTCAACACGGCCAACAACTAAGGACATTTCACAGTAATGATAATCATAACAAATTTAATATAACTAACAGGACTGAACATCTACTGTTGAGACATTTATCCAGCATGTCATTCTTTGAGATGATTGACATATACTCAAAGCCAAAGCACATGTCTGTTAGGATGTGGTCACCTGTTTTTGTTGGGGATGATGCCCCTCTCCACCTCCTGGTGATTCTTGCCGATGCGAATAGCCAGCCAGGAACCCAGCTTGCCATTGTATAGGGTGTCCACAACTCGAAACACCTCACCCTTGTTAAAGCTTAACCCATATGGGGATTCCTTCTCATATTCAAAGTGGGTCCGGATGTAGAAAGAGTCCCCGACATCTGACTCCACAATCCGTCGATAGACTGAAAAGGACAGAGCAACGAGTCAGAGCATCTGAGCAATGAGACTAATAGAAGTTAATGACTTGTCGCATCCCCTTACTCACTTCACTTACCATCTTTCTTCTTCTGAGCCAAAATGGTGACCTCTTCACCTTTAGGAAGGTCCAAGAGGAACAACACTGCCTCCTCTCGGATTATGTTTGCAAAATCAACATTATTTACCTGGAATTTGGGAAAACAGATTACTGTTTCATGCTTTTGACTGAATAACTTCCCTGCTATCTTGTACCATTAAGCTTAATTTAAGGAGCAGGCTGCATTGTACACTGACTCCATGACGGGGGAGTAAATGTGTTTGGTTTACATAGTTCTTCCTGTTCTCAACATTGCCTGGGAAACGGAGATTTTACTGCACTGCAAGAAATCAAGCCATTCCTCAAAGAAAGGAGGAGGAGGTTCACGCAGTGAAATATATGGCTTCGAGGAAAAGGGACAAACACAGTGAGAGGAAACAGTATTTTGTGTGTGTATGCTCCCTTGAGCCATTGCTAAGAGACCAGCCTGGTGGTGTTGGAATTTTGGAACAGGCATTGTCTATAACCATGGATAAAAAGGCTTGAGACGCATACCTAATAAAACATAGGTGTTTACAGACACCTTCAGACACAAATTGTTAAAACAAAGAGAAGAAAAAACTTTGTAACATTCTGTTTCTTATCTGAAACTATGCAATCTTTTCTACCAACTCAGGAAAAAACACATGCATATTCCAAAATACTGTCAGCTTCTACACTTGGCTGTGTATAAAACAAAGAACCTACCCTGAGAATTTGGTCTCCCTCCTCCAGGCCCTCCTTAGCAGCTGGGCTATCCTCCAGCACTCCAGCAACAAAGATGCCCACGTCATTCCCTCCAGCCAGCCGCAGACCCACACTCTCTCCCTTTTTGAACTTCACAAGCTTCATGCTCGGCCTGAGGATTGAGGGTGAAGAAAGTAGCCTGATTGTCTTTTGATGCGACACCCTTTGATGTAATTTCCCTTTTATCAATGCAAACCACATTTTATGAATAGTGGATACATTTTCCGTTAAGAGACTGTTTACACTTTAGCGACCTAACAAAAGCAGCGATGGATAAATTGTTCTCAAGAACAAGAACAAACATTCCTAAAGCACATTTGAATACATTTCAATATTGTAGCCACTGACAAAAATAACCCTGATAGTCATGCATCTACATGGGTGCTTAGGAAACTTGACATCACACCATGAATGTGCAATGAAATGGATGTGTTTTAAGACTGAAGTTTTGGCCTTGTGTTGTGCCAAAATGCCTCTGCTTGGTATAGATAACTCGCAGCCAAATCTACAAAGGACGTCTAAAACTATCAAGATGTGCTGTTGCTATCTGTACTGCACATAAACCTTCACAGAGGCCTTCACATTTGATGATCACAAAAGGTCAGTCATTTTTTGCTTTGTAGTGTTCCAGAGGGCGTATATTTTTTATGGCGTGGCATATTATTATGTTCAATTTTACCGTAGGATGCTGTCATCATGGGCAGCGCTTGGCACGGGGGCATCAGAAGGGCTGACTGGCAAGTCTACATCTGGCTGTCCAGGCTGAGCATACACTGGCTTCGGCTCTGAAGACACAAATACACTCACAATATGAATGAATGGATTAACATGTTAAGACATACATACATGCTTAAAGAAAATGAGCCAAACAACAATTAATTTACGTACGTTGAACTGAGAAAAAGCACACAAACAAAACAAGTGTTCAAAAACACAGATAAAGTGTGACACACAATCTGAAGGCACACAGTGTCCTGAGCAGGGAGGACAAACAGAAAGGCAGCAGTGTGCTGCAGGCTGGGGAGGAACGTCAGACTCGATCAACTCATATGGTTTATTTTCACTTGGCTCCAGGCAAACTCAGCCAGGCTCAGCAGGCGTCTGGGTCTAACTCTTTATGCTTATAAAAAGGGCAAAAATGACTGGTTCAAACAAGATTTCTTTCTTACTGTTATGAAGTAATTTAGCTTTCTGCTGCTAATGACAAAGACGATAATACATACCAGCATCTTTCATTGACCGTGTAGCTCTGATTATACTGACACAAATTGGAATTTTGATAAGTTCTCACAACGAAAGATCTGACTAGATGCCTCACCTGGGAGTGGTGGAAGTTGTTTCTCTTCTCTGGCAATAGCTGACTCCTTCGGCTTGGGGAGAGGAACATCCTCGGCTATCTTTGCTGGTGTTGAAGCTGCCTTTGACATCCTTTCGTCATCACGACTTCTGTGACTGCAGGCAAAAATGTATGTTTTTGTACAATATATCTTCAGAAAGGGAAGACATCAGACTATGAATAGTGTATTCTGGAGATGTAGAGCTTGGGGGCAAAAGGAGAGCTTTAAGCCACAACATCTTCACTACACACCACAACAACAAGGCCGAACTATGCTCAACACAAAACCTAGACCTTTTGAATTTCGTCTTCACGGACACGCAGTGGCTGAGAAAAGAAAAATAGGTAAAATGAACAGGTTTGAAGCAGCAACTTAGTCATGAAGGTCACAACTTTTCCATTTCCCCCTCTTTTGGACTCTATTTTTAGGAGACTCTTATCGAAAGGAGTTAATTCTGTCCTCGAGATGTATTACAGCTCGAGCTAGACACCAGGAACTGTTTGATGATATTTTAAAACAGTAAGGCTGTTGGAAATGGACCAGAGAGTCCGTCAGTGGGGGAAGATGGTGGTGCAGATCTGCAGCCAGGCAGGTGCTGCTGGAGCACATGCAAACAATCGCACCAAGCTTACCTCTCTACCAAAAGTTAAATTCATATACAAAACCAACACATAGCAACTGCAGAACATTTCTGATGTTGTTCAAAGTGTTTTTTTCTTAAGTTATTCGTTTGGATTTGGCCCACTGTTTGGTGCCTGCTGCTGCACAAATCTAACAAATCTTCAAGACCTTCAAATGAACCTTGTACCTATCGAAAAAATAAAATGTTGCCTCATTCACACAACCATTCAAACAAAGGTGGCGGAGGCTGCCATGCAGGTCACCAACCTGCTTATCAGTTCAGTGTCTAGCTCAAGGACACTTCCACTAGGTCTCTTAAGAAGCCCGGGTTTGTAACAATAACGTCCCGGATACGAGACAGACAGTCCTTTCTCAGATATCTCATCAGAAAATTATCATATTATTGCTTTTTTGCATCTTGACATTAAACATCCACAGATACAATAGAGTGACCATTACCAAGCCTGACATCCACAGATAAGAGGAGAGAAGCACTGACAAAAGCTCAGCCACATGCACTAGGGGAGACAGTGATAGTTTGTGACATCCTTTTGTTCCCTCATTGTTGGAACCATATTGCTCTTGGGCCAAACAAACAGTTTGCCTGCCAAATTATTCAAGAGGCACAGATCACAGTCACAGGGTACTCAATTAAACAGAACGTGTCACTGACAAATCTATGTCATCCTCGAGCCGACAAAAAATATCTCTTCAGGTAATAGTTTGATGTTGATGAAACACTAATTTAACTGAAACATATTATTTCTCGGTTTTGAAAGTTGCCAGTTCACAGTTTCCTCACAATATTTTAAAACTACCGGTAAATCTAGATTTAAATTATTTCTTGACTTACTCCTACGACAACTGTAACTACTTATAATAACTATTCACACTTTTCAAGGATGTCAAACTTACGGTATCCTCCAACTGGTGACGCATCAAGGAAGTAAAAGGGCAAAAAAAGGACACTTTTGTGAACAGTGTTCCTCCTTGTTTGTGCAGTTTTCCAGTGTTTTGTATATTTCAACATGTTTTGAAACTTTTCTACGGGACACGTTATCTAATTTCAGACTATACAGCTTATGCAACAGACAAAAGATAATTCCACTATTTTTAAACCAGTTTTTTGGGTTGTGAAAGATTAAAAAGGTAAAGAAATGTTGGAATTGGTCCAATATTGAGTGAGAGCTCGATAGGGCATAAAGAACGTCCTCCAAATGTGCTTATTTATGCCAATGAGGCCCAGATTGTTATTATATAGACACTGACAACATCAAGAAACGGATTCCTGCAGAACGACTGACCTTTATGCTTCACTTCTTCTGGGCTAGTACTTTGTACATACTACTGGTGTATTGAATTGATATCATTATCTTGCCGTGCTTTTGTGTGCACTGATGCCAGGTCAGCGCAATAACTTAGATTGTTTCAAATAACAATCCTAGCATGTCAGTAGCTTTGCTCAAAACTGGACTGAATCCAATGACTGTTGCCCTATTAATCAATTAGAACCAAGAATACGTGATGAAAAGAGAGGAGAAGAGAAAATAGGGGCGACATTTAATTAACCTTTGAAGGGGCTCTATTACGTTTTCCCTTACAATGTAACAATGATACACGTTAATATTAAACTTGGTGAAAGTTTGAAAGAATTAGTTGGGACTAATCCCTGTGAGCTCAGGCTTCAGATTGCTGTGAACAGTTGTTTTCCAAGAGTTGGAAATTACTACAGTAGAGCTCTAAACTGTTTTGCAGTTTAACAGCTGACTTTTGTATCGTGGTTCAGTAAACATTGTGAAAGAGGAACAACTTTCGTGCTCTATTGATTTTTAACAAAAATTTAATGAGGTACCTTTAAACAAGGTTACAGTTAAGGAATGCTGAATGGGTCGATCGTTGGTATTAACCCAAACAAAAAATCAATAGTCCTTCACAACCCCACACTCCCTAAAAACAAGTCTGTTATAATAAACTTTGACAGATGGACTTCTGATAAGATCAGTTAGCGTTGCAGGAAGGACTTCTTGAATTGTGAGTTGTTACTGCTGTGGTGGATCGCTATTGTTCATATCAAACACAGAGAGAAAAGTACTGCACAGGAAAATGGCATACCATCATTAGTCATGAGAAATTATGTTACAATTAGCCATCTGTTGTTTATTTTCAAAAGAGATGCCTAAAATCTAAATTTGTGAATGGATGGTCCTCACCTGCCATTGCTGATTTGTTGTGGCGAGTGTCTGGAGTGGTCAGAGGGTTCAGATCGTCTGTCTGGAGAACGGGAGCGGCTGCTACGATGTCTGTCATGGGATCGATTGGAATGGTCGGATGCCAGAGAATGGATATCTGAAATGTCTGAATGAACAAGAGACGCTGTTCAACAACTGCGGTCTGTTACACGGGCCGACACCTTATGCAACACAAAGTCTGGCTATTAAGCTGAATCTGACACCACTCTCACCATCTCTGTCAGAGGCGTTGGCTGAAGCAATGCTGTCATCGAGGTCAGGGATGTTGAGCAGGGTGGCCCTGTCGTCCCTCTGAACAACCATTTTTAGTTTGCCCTTTGACCTTTCTATCAGCTTCTTGGCATCTATCAAGGAGAGGTTCTCTGTCACTGTGCCATTGATCTGAGGGAATCAGAAAAAAAGTCTATTAGTGATGACAGGGGAGGGAATGTTTTCCCACAGTCAGTTTGAAACTATTAGTCTTTGTTTAACATTGATATAATATAACATACAAGGTAAAGTTTGGATTACAAATAGCTCATCCTCTGCAAGGCTCAAGGTCATGTGCAAGTGATCTCCAACACTGATCATCTTTGTCAGAGAGAAATCAAATTCAAAATAGGTGCATAGAGAAGAAGCCAAAGCTCTGATAAGGATTAGCCGTGTGAATTTCTAGAAGTGTTTTGAAAACTCATCCGTTTAAACTCTGGCTTTAAAAGAGAGCTATATGACGCATGTGTAAAGATGTAGAAACTATTGATTCAGAACAGTTAGGGTTCAAAAGATACCTGTAACGTACATAAAGCTACTTTATGTGAACTCCAAAAAGAGTAGAGCTTCTTCAAGCGGCATCCATTAATGCTGTTGCGCAACATTTGACAGCACAAAACACATTAGTACAGAAGACAAAAGATGCTGGTAAAACACATAACCAGTTTCTATCTCCATTTCCATCAATACAACAACAGGGAAAAAGGAAACAATGAAACATTTCCAGTTTCATTCATATTTAATGTTTTGTGATGTTCTCCTCCTCCACCCTCCCTCACCTTCAGTACAACATCTCCTTCCTGGATGTTTCCATCCCTGGCTGCAAGGCTCTCAGGGGAGATGTCCTTGACAAAGATGTGGCTGGCCAGGCGAAGGCCATATTCTGCTTACAAAGTGAACGACAGCAACAAAGCCAATGTCAGCACAGAGTTCACGTGACAACACCACACTTACCACACTTAGCTGTCAGTCGCTGCTCCCACTGGGATTAACAGTACAGATTAAAGAAGATTAATTGCTCTTTTACTTAGATTTATTTGAGTTAACTTGGATTTTGCTGTGGCTGGCAAGTTTTGTTTTCTTTGGAAGTTAACCAATGCTGATTTGGAGGTCTTATTCGGAGTCTTTCTGACCTGTAACAGCTGGGGAAAATAAAATGGCAGGTGATTTTCTGGATTAACAGCGGTATAATTCAGAGACCAGCAAATTGTCTCCCTGACCTCTGTTTTTATCCCCAAATTTGTGAGCCTCACCTTCATTTTTGCGGGATTTGACTAGAGTGACCTTGGCAGGACGTGGGGGCAGGTTGTGCGAGCGGTGGTCTGACCGTGGGGAGAGACTCCTTTCCCGTGACCCGCTGCGTTCACGTTCCCTGTCCCTTCGGCCACTGCTTCTGCCGCTGCGTCTGCCCATGGCCCCACCCACACCGCTGTAAGCACCACTACGTCCGCTCCGTGTCTCGTATATCTCTTCATCATAGCTGTCCTCCTCCTCATCATGCTCTGACATAGTTTCTCGCTCCCCTAGACGACCCATGGGGACATGCACCTTCCTCTTCCTTCTGATTGTCTGCTCAAAGCAAATGAGATATTAGATGAGCCTGACAACAAAATCACTCCAATCATCAAACAGACAACAGTGAAATATCAAATTCCAAAGCACAGTGGAGTACAAAATTCATCAACAGGAATTCATAGGAATGGGATTTTAACTCACAATTTTGGCAATTTTCCCACTTTTACGAAGCTGCTGGACTGCGTACGCGTGTTCCACATTGTCCATGGAGACAGCATTGACCATAACGACTCGGTCATTTTCCCTGGAGAGGGAAAATGGAAAGCAGACATGCTGAAGTCTTTGTAGAACTAGCAGGGGAATTTAATACTTAAAACCACCAAACAGACTGGGCTGCCAATAAGTGAAGAAGATCTTACTGTAGTAGGCCTTCTGCCGGGCCGCCTTTCAGCACATCTGAGATGACAATGGAGGTCTCGCCGCTCTGAAAATGAGGGTTATCCCGACCTCCTGATATGGCTATCCCAAAGCCAAACCCTGGTGCCTGCACATAGAGACATAAATACATAACGACACGTTTGTAGGGGATGAAAAGAAAGACTAAACAATGCTATCACTTGCTAGCAGATTGTCAAGCAAACTTTTCCTCGTTTATTTGTGAAAAAACATAAAAAAGGGGTTCCCACAATTAAATCGGCTACACTTTGAATTTTATTAAGCTTGCACGGTCAAATACGGGTACAAGGGAAAATATGCAGAAAAGTTTTGGCTATGCCTTATTCAGTGTGTGTCAATAATCCTTCACTTTCATGGTCTGGCAAGCTTTCAGACTGCTAGTAGCTGGAGCAAGATCCTGAGTAGCATGTGTGCAGCAGCAGCATTTTTAGCATTTCTTGTCGAAGTTATTTTCCCTCTACAGCCAATAACATAGAAGAATATCACACAGACATGAAGCTCTGTGATGGTCTGTCTTTTCTCCCTGCAACTGTGTACACAGTGAGCCCGTGTTTGACAAAATGTGATCGTGGATAGAGTTAGGAGGGAAAGAAAGAAAAGGGGAAGAGATAGCAGGACAGAGAGCACGGCAAAGAGTTACCTGGACCAGATTTCAATACATTTGAAAGAGCATAGCAAGCACTCACCCTGTGCAGTGTTACTGTGTGCTGTTCCCAAATGACAGTCTCCTCCATTGCTGCACTCTGGAAGACACAAATACAGAACACAGAACGATTAACACAAGACATCAAACAATTTCCCAGCCAGCCAACAAGAAAGGCACGTGGCCTCCAAGGTTTCCTTTAACAAAACACCAAAAGACTTTTATATTTTGGCGACAGTTAAGTGTTGATTTCAAGAGACCAAGTCCACGGACTTATCGGTGAAAGTGAAAACATTTCAGTGTTTAAGCCAGCTTGCCCCTAAAATAGATTAGATGAGCAGAACATCTCAACCAAATAAGAATGTAACCATTATCGAAGTCTGCAGTTCAGTGCACAATCTTACCGGTTGTATAATGTGTAAGCTTGTGTTTCCAGGCACGTGTGTCCATTAAACACTTAACTTTACATCTTTTGTATATTTGGGATTTTGGTTTCATTATTTGCATCACATCTGCATTGCGAATAAAAAACGCAAGGTATATATTGATCCAAATACTTGACTACCGTTAACAATAAATTACACAAGCAAGAGGAGAGCACACTCAGACAACATGAAAGTAAAAAATATGTACAAGTCTAAAATCAGACACATCTCCAAATATAATATGTTATCTAAGTCATTTTCCACTTCATTCCCTCTGTTAAGAGCTGCGGTGGAAATAGAGAAGGAAGCAGTGAAATTGTTTCTGGGTTATTTCAGACACAGTAAGGAACCAAACTGTCAGTTAAAATTGGGGGCTGTTGAGTTTGTTTTACTGTTGCTCATTCACAGTGACGCAGATAATGCTGTGCTGGATTCAAGCTATAGTGCACCCACACATTTCTATTCAAACTGTTACATGTAGGTGTCAGTCAGGAGACACTCTTCTTTATAATGAGTCCACAGAATGTGTTGCCATGTTGACTTTGTACTAAAATGATAGTTAACAATGACAAAAACCCTGCTATATATTATGAGGCCACACTGACAAGAGAGTCAATGAAATTTAAGCACAGCCTTGGTGACGTTAATCACCGGAGAGGATAAGATGAAGGTTGACTCCTTTAGCTGATAGGTCAGTCTCATCCTCTGCGCCCAAAAGCTCACTGCTCATCTCATCTCTGCTTCTACCTCATTTCACCACCGCCACAATCTCACGATTCATTAGACATTCAATGACTGCATACGAAATACTATCAGTTACGTCCCTTTGGGGCAAATTAAAACCCACATCGCAGCAATTATTAATAACCACCTTCAACACATTTCCCTCCTGCTTTTCGGCTAATTTCTTGGACACCTCAACACTTACTGTATGACTACCAAGGAAGAAAAGACAAAGGAAAAAATAGACTCACATCGCAAAAACCTCAAAGAACAATGAAAGTTGAGAGAGGGGAGGTTTAATTTAACATTAAAAGCAGCCCCTGCTTTAGTGCGAGGACCCCCAGCTGAAATAATTTCCACCCTGCTGGCAGCTCCGAACTCTAAACATCTGGCAGTTGTCAGTCTAACTTCATGTTGAAGATTAATATGCTTCAATTCTAACATGACAACCTGCTAATGGTGAGGCTAACAAGTTCCAGAAAGTGATAATGATGCATGAATCTTAGAGGCGCCACAGGCAACAATTTCAAGAACTACTATTCGACCACAAAGTTTACCATATTTAAAGAAAACATTGCCCTACTTATTTCTTTACAGTAGTTTTTACAGTCTGAGGTGGTAATTTAGCTGACTAACATGTTTGCTGTCCTGTTTACTGTTTTACCACTCAGGATTCCATAAACACATTGCTCTTGTGTCTCATGTGACCTGTCGGCCAAGTGCCAAATGTGAGCCAGCGTCTGGGAATACAGGCAGCTGAATAACTCGCCACAAGTGGCCCCAGACGTTCCCAGACTGGCAGCAATAGTCATAAACTCCTCAAGCAGCTTATGGCTGGACTCACACAAGGAGGGGGGGGAAAGGTTGAATGAAGGCACTCCCCCTGGCCTTCTACAATGAGAAATAAACGTCAGCACTTGAGAGAGTGAGAAAAAGCCACCTGAATATTAACAAGACTGCAGAAAACAGAAACATGAATTCTAACTGGAAAGTTAGCAGTTTGAGGAGGGGAGCATTTCTTGTCCATGGTGGTAGCAAGTTTGACATTTGGTGTAAATTTTAAGAGGGTTTGCTCTAAACTGAAAAGTTATGTTAGATACTTGTGTGTTCAACACTAAAAAACATAATGGAATGTAAAATCCAGACAAAAACAGAATGAATCTAAAAGGGAGACGGGCTAAACAGGATTTAGGAAGGGTCATATGGCATGCATTACAACCACCCTCTCTGCAACAAACCCACACCTTTTACTTTCTCCTGCTGAGCTTGTTGCTCTGGCAACTGAGGGGAAACAGTGTGGTGTTGTTCAAGTGGCCTGATATTTTCAGGTCTTGTCTGATGGTTCCTCTCAACTGCCGGAGGTTGAAATCATTTACAAACAAAAGCCTTTTTTACATTTTACATGAGCACTAATAAACTGATGATAAATATGCAACCACTTGTCTAATTATTAGGTACACCTAGTTTTGAGTTAAACTTCACAACGTACTAGCAACGTCCCTCAGTATCACCTGGTACAGTTCAGTGACACTACAAGTCACAGCCTCCCAAATAGTCATTAAAATAAAACACCTTGCACAAACAGACTCACTAAAAAGTGATTATAATCCACAAGAAGGGAGTATTTATGTAGACACACAGCTAAAGACACTAATCTCTATCTGCAATCAAAGAGCCAGACAATACTGAATCTTTGTTCGTTAAATATTTTGATATCAACATGGGCAAATACTCTTTATATATTAAGTAAGAGTACATAAGCACTGGTAGCAAATTAAGTTCAAAGCATCAAATTTAAAAATACAACAAATTACACAGTTGAATGAATTAAAATTGTTATATTGATCATGTATAGATGAATTACTTCTTTGACACATACATGTGAGCAAAACTGTAATGCTGTTAATAAAGCTCATTCCCACACATGATACTGTCCAACAGTTATTATCTACGTATAATAATACATATTTAACCAACTCATCATATATTTTACATATTAGATATTTTTCTGATAAGTAAATAAATCAGTCGACCTCAGCCAGCATATAAACTGATGCCACTGAAAAATCTATAAAAAGACAGATGCGTCAGATGAGCTCTGAAAAGAAAGAAAGCAATCGTCCTATCATTGAAGTGAAGACATTAAAACTCTGCTGCTCCTGTGTGCAGACTATGGTTAAGTCGCATCAGCATCCAGTGACTGATGAGTTTCTGGGGCACTGTTGTGTACATCCTTTATGGACACAAATGACAGCTAGTGCCAACAGAAGCCTCAAGCCACAAGCCAGAGCCAGGGCAGGCAGCCACTTCGCAGCATAGACACACCATTGGTGGGGTCATGCTTGGGGGATTACAACCAGGCAACTTGGGAGCCAGCACTACAACCCAGATGGACTATAACACAGATGGATCACACAACTGAGTTGAGCAGGGACGGGAACGCTTTGTCAATACACAAACAAAATTATTCAATGGAACCCCTAATAGCATGTCTGTCAAAGAATGTCCAACAGCCTTTTTGCTATTCATTTCAACATGGAAATTAGGGCTGGACAATTAAAAAATTATCATAGAAATCACAATGTTGGTGAATGCAATATCTGTGGTGCCACAGAGATGCCCCAGATGAAATGCAATAAGCTTGTACAGACCCCTAATCTTCATAAAAGTTTTAATTTTTTTCCAGTAAAAATGAATTGAAAAGATTACCATTTCCAGGAAAATCATGAGCCATATCAGAATTGCAATACATTGTGTATATAATCTCAATATGATTTGTGTATGGTAAATGATAATGTAAATCAATTCTGGACCGAATCTATAATAGTAATTCAAACGTATACTTTTGTTCTGGTGTTCCCTTATATGCTGTCCCCTTATATGTTTGGTCTGAGATGACACAGATCTACTAAAAAAAGTATGAATGACAAACCATATACAGTTGTGTGAAAAAGTGTTTGCCCCCTTTCTGATTTCTTATTTTTTTGCATGTTTGTCACACTTAAATGTTTCAGATCATCAAACAAATTTAAATATTAGACAAAGATAACACAAGTTAACACAAAATGCAGTTTTTAAATGAAGGTTTTTATTATTAAGGGGGAAAAAAATCCAAACCTACATGGCCCTGTGTGGAAAAAGTGATTGCCCCCTAAACCTAATAACTGGTTGGGCCACCCTTAGCAGCAATAACTGCAATCAAGCGTTTGTGATAACTTGCAATGAGTCTCTTACAGCGCTGTGGAGGAATTTTGGCCCACTCATCTTTGCAGAATTGTTGTAATTCAGCCACATTGGAAGGTTTTCGAGCATGAACCGCCTTTTAAGGTCATGCCACAGCAACTCAATTGGATTCAGGTCGGGACTTTGACTAGGCCACTCCAAACTCTTCATTTTGTTTTTCTTAAGCCATTCAGAGGTGGACTTGCTGGTGTGTTTTGGATCATTGTCCTGCTGCAGAACCCAAGTGCGCTTCAGCTTGAGGTCACGAACAGATGGCCGGACATTCTCCTTCAGGATTTTTTGGTAGACAGCAGAATTCATGGTTCCAGTTACCACAGCAAGTCTTCCAGGTCCTGAAGCAGCAAAACAGCCCCAGACCATCACACTACCACCACCATACTTTACTGTTGGTATGATGTTCCTTTTCTGAAATGCCGTGTTACTTTTACGCCAGATGTAATGGCACATACACCTTCCAAAAAGTTCAACTTTTGTCTCGTCAGTCACAGAGTATTTTCCCAAAAGTCTTGGGGATCATCAAGATGTTTTCTGGCAAAACTGAGACGAGCCTTTATGTTCTTTTTGCTCAGCAGTGGTTTTCGTCTTGGAGGCCATGCAGGCCATTTTTGCCCAGTAGCCTACTTATGGTGGAGTCATGAACACTGACCTTAATTGAGGCAAGTGAGGCCTGCAGTTCTTTGGATGTTGTTCTGGGGTCTTTTGTGACCTCTTGGATGAGTCGTCGCTGCGCTCTTGGGGTCATTTTGGTCGGCCGGCCACTCCTAGGAATTTTCACCACTGTTCCATGTTTTGGCCATTTGTGGATAATGGCTCTCAGTGTGGTTCACTGGAGTCCCAAAGCTTTAGAAATGGCTTTGTAACATTTTCCAGACTGATAGATCTCAATTACTTTGTTTCTCATTTGTTGCTGAATTTCTCTGGACCGCAGCATAATGTCTAGCTTTTGAGGATCTTTTGGTCTACTTCACTTTGTCAGGCAGGTCCTATTTTAGTAATTTCTTGATTGAGAATAGGTGGCAGTAATCAGGCCTGGGTGTGGCTAGAGAAATTGAACTCAGCTTTCCAAAGATGTGATAAACCACAGTTAATTTATGTTTTAACAGGGGAGGGCAATTACTTTTTCACACAGGGCCATGTAGGTTTGGATTGTTTCCCCTTAATAATAAAAACCTTCATTTAAAAATTGCATTTTGTGTTTACTTCTGTTATCTTTGTCTAATATTTAAATTTGTTTGATGATGTAAAACATTTAAGTGTGACAAACGTGCAAATAAATAAGAAATCAGGAAGGGGGCAAACACTTTTTCACACAACTGTACTTCTGTGACCTAATGGTGCAGTCTGCAGCAAGTACAATGAATATTCAAAATATCTGGCTAGCAAATTGTTGGCAGTAAACGTTTTTGGCAGTGCACCAGTCACATGACAGTTCTTTTCAATTTCAAAAATCAATTTCCCCCCTAACATGGTGAGAGGAGCTGATCAGTGGGCTTAACTGTAAGCCCAGCATCACATCTCTGCCTTATTCTTCCCTTCCGGCTCTGCACTGCAGCCACGACAAAAACAGCCAGCTGTAACTCCTCCTTCGCTGTTTTATAAATAGCTGCATACAATACAACGTGTAAAGTCTAATCTTTCCCACAAAATAAAAGAATAATGTCTCTGTCTCGCTTGGAGGATGAAAGCCTATAATATACAATGAGTCATCACAATACTAACCTAACAAAAACCCAAGGAGAGGGAAGCTTGGATGATGTTTCAGTTTGTATTCACTTTAGAGTATCATTAAAATTAAATAGTACAGGCTCCCCAACACTCGATTCAGCAGAAAAAAACATTTCTCTCAGAGATGGAACTGAGGCAATTTGGTAGTCTTTATTTCTCTGACTAAGAGAGTAGATTTTGTGCTGTGGCATGGTTTAGGGAATACAGACAACCTTATTCAATTCTGACCACTCTGGGACCAGGGTAGATAAAAATAGCTCTCATTAATTCTGCCGTTGTGATGCTGCAACAAGGATTTAAGGAAAACTTGCAGCATGAACAGTGGGGAACATTTAATAACCTCTTGTTATATTAAAGTCCATGGATCAACTGGAACAAATGATGCACTACAGCAAAGAAAATGAACTCCCCCTTTCTCTCTAATGTCCATTTGTTGTATTTGTCTATGAGGTATGAGGTAAACAAAGAGAAATAGATTGTTTTCACAAATCCTTCACAGCGCTTAGAAAGTCAAAATGTGGCTATTTTAAAAAGGTTTGTAATAGAGCACATGATGTTGATGCAGGGATACGTGTATGTTACACAGTGTTGTACTATATGAGTATTTGTACAAACTCTAGCTCTTGCAGATCACGATGCAGCATTTATTTTATAAATTCAATTGTAAAGACAGATGTTAGTGGTGTTTCAGGGGTTCGTCAAATGTGCAAAAAACAGACTTTTCAAGCCTAAATCATATCCCTTTGACGGAAGTACCTGTTTTTCAAGCATGAGCTCCTCATGTCTCGTTCAATCTCCTCCATGTTTGTTTATGTTGCCTTCATATGAATTTCCTGCCTGCATTCATACCGTGTAGAAACACGCAAAGAATATATGGCATCATATCGCACAGCCCGAGTGGTATAATGTAGGGATTTAGGGATTTATGGAGACTCCCCTATTCGGAAGGCTTGAGTGATATCAATGTTTACAAACACACCTGACATATCATCAGGGTAAATAGCATATGACAGAAGGCCCAAAATGGAAAGAGCAACAGTAAAGCAACCGCATGAAAAGAAAATGTATTTGTTCAATAAGTTCTGTCTTATAACCTTCAAAAGAAGCTAGGAATGAACCCGACACATAGACGAGCATACAAGCAAAACTAATTGCTAAGATCATACTTTCAGAACACTGAACAAATAGCACTGCGTCCAAAGACAGAAAACAACAGTCACCCTCCGCTGTAGTTGCTAGCATCGAAGCAGCAAAGTAGAACAAGATGATTGATCACTTCAGAAATTGAAAACGATGTGCTGACAACTGCTAAAACTCCCTGCTTCAGAAAACATTCACATGCTAATGAAGGCTGATGCCTTAGCACAAGTCAGGGGGTCCCATGAGATTTAAGTGACACCCTGCACATACACAAACACACTTAGACAATGTACTGCAGACCTCTGATTAAGTTGAGAGGGGGAGAGATGCACCACTGAACGAGTGATAAAAAGTTGAAGAGAATCAACTTATTACATAAAACTTAAAATTGCCTATAGCTATAAAAAATACATTTGATCAATTTTAAAGGCGACGGTAAAACTTCCACCTCATGTTTATTACTGCAAGTATTAAGACAAAAGTGGGTGTTCAAATAAAAGATCGGTGGTACTCACATCAGTTCATCCTACTCACTACAGCGGACGCAGACAAAAGAAACTCCAAACTCCGACTACTCCTCAGTAAATCCAGCAGAAGATTCCTGCAGATACACATCAGCAGCCCAAGAGCGTGACTGTACCAATCAGTACTGGGAAGGAGTTGCCCCCACCTTCCTTTCTCTTTTCTTAGCTCTGAAACAACTGCAGTTGCGAACACAGGTGAGGGGTTACGAAATGCATCCAGCAGCTATATCCTGATGATTCCTCTGCCTCAGATGAGTCTATTTCTTCTCTCAACATCTTTCCTCATGATGCATCCCTCCCTCCAACTCTCTCCTTACACGCTCATGGGATTGAAGCAAATCCTCTCTGGCTTGGCAGCGATCTGTGTGGGATCTGCAGTTCCGCTACAGCATGGGACTCCCCTGTACTAGCTAACATCCATCCGCAGTGTAAACTGCTGTATCGGACTTAACCCAAGAGTTGCCGTGTTGAACCAAAGCATCAATTCTCTCAGCATGTGAGGCATTGTTATTCCCCTCCTCCCCTGAGGTGCTGCATTACACGCATTAATTATGCTTAACGTGTCAGTGACATAGCACAGGGGATGACCAACCATAAACTGACTGTTAATAGTGAACATATTATATTTCGGGTTTTGTTCTCTGCAGACGACACTAACATAACCATCATTGACACTTGGCACTGACATAATAACCCCATGGCAAACAAAACAGATGAAAATAAAGGCAAACTCAACAGCCCTAGAAAAGGAGATCTGAAAGGTATCGGTAGGCTGAGAGTAAAGCAGGAAGGCACATGTGG